>JAGVVM010020051.1:0-63014 GCA_019149425.1 Psidium friedrichsthalianum
TTGTGTGTTGGAGAGAGAATTGTAATATTAATTGCACGAAACTGCTCCCCCTGCAAAGAGTCATTATGATAATCCGATATAGACTTTTGGGAATCACTGTCATTTGTATGAATAGAAGCTAAATAGCCACTCAAACCTGGCTTTCCATTTTCATAACACAAGAAGAATCTGAAGTGGCCTCTAAGATATCACAAAATCCATTTCACGGCTCTCAATGTTTTTTAACTGGATTGAAAGGAACCTATCACAATACCAAATGCATGAGGCAATATCCCGGTCTTATATAAACCATGTCATACATCAAACTAACCGTGGCGGATACATAAGGAATTTGCATCATCTCTTCCTTCTCTTTCTCAATCGTAGGATACTTATTATTACTCAACTTGAAGTGACTAATAAGTTGATTACTCACCGATTTACACGTGTTTAGTTGTTGATTTTTCTAGCACCTTGTCAATGTAATTCTCTGATATGTCAAAGTTTCTTATTCTTCCTATCACAAGTAATCCTCGTACAAGGATTTGTTTAACTCGCCTTAGATCCTTCATTGCAAAGGCTTTACTTAACTTATTTTTCAAGTTCTTAATTTTGTTAGCATCATGTCCAACTATCAACAATCCACATAAAGTAGAAGGATAATAAAATCATAATTTGAGGATCTTTTCATAAAGATATAAGAATCAGAGTTGGTCTTACTATATCCATGAGCTTCAATGAATGAATCAAATTTCACATATCATATCTTGGTGCTTGCTTAAGACCATATAGGCTTTTCCTCAGCCTACATATGAGATGTTCTTTTGCTTCTGACTTTAAAATCCTTTAGTTGCTCCATGATATTTCTTCTTCTAAGTCTTAATGAAGAAAAGCTGTTCTTTATATCAAGTTGTTTGATTTTTAAATCCAAATTGGTGGCTAACCCAAGAACAACTCTAATAGAATGCCCTTTGTTGACATTTGATTTTTGACTAGTTTTATTTTTAGAAAATTTTAAAAAAAATTCATAAAAATTCAAAAAAATTGAAAAATCAATTTTGGGAAACCTTGGCAAGGCTAGGGAAACCAGTTTTGAAAAAGAAATAATTTTTCATATATTCAGTATTTTTTTCTGTTTTTATTTTAAAAAATCCATAAACAATAAAAAAAAAATGACAAATTGAAAAATCAACTCTAGAGGTCTTGGCCAAGCTTAGGAAATCATTTTTGAACACAAAAAATAATTTTCCTTATTTTTCTCATTTTTAATATTTTTCAAAAATTAGAATAATAATAAAAAATTAATTAAAAAAATAGTATTTGAGGCCAAAAAAATAAGAAAGAATATTCAATATTTTTTATTTTTATTTTATATTTATTTTGAATGAAGAAATTTTGAAAAATTCAATCTAGAATTGAAGGTTACTTTGTTAATCTCATTTTCAGATTATTGGAAAAAATGATAGAAATTCCATTTCAGCCCTGTAATTTTCCACTTTTGCATTTCCGGAGTCGTGTTATCCCCCTCTATTTCAAAATTAAAATCCGGTCCCAAAAATTTATATTGAATTGTCCAATTTTGCTAAAAAGGACCAAAACGTAATTTGAACCTTTTCAAATTAGTCATTAAAAGTGCCTAAAATAAAAGTAAAACTTTTCTAGGGACCGAATTGAAATCAGGGCACGCCACCCTAGTTTTTGGCCTTTGAATCCATTGGTGGTGTCAATTTTTATAAAAAAAAAAAAGCCATTTAGAGTTTGAATTTTGCAAAACTGGACCCTCGGGTCAAAATTAAAAATTGGGGTTTTTTACACAAATTCTTTGAAAATTCAGGGAGGAAAATCATTTCTTGATAGAAACTCATGCCCCCAAGTTCAATTTTGACATTAATTTTGAAAAATTCTGGTGGAATTAAGGTGAATTTGCAATTTTTAGTCAAATTAGGTCCACCGGGTCGAGTTGACCCAACCCGGTCAACCCATTTAACTCAAGAATTCCCCTGAACCATTCTTTGGTTTTTGTTCTCCGGCGGTCGTTAGTTTTCAGAGGAAGTTCAATCTGTTGAAGGGGGTAGGGGGCTCTATGGGTAAAAAGGAGGGAATTCTTTTTGATAGGAGGACGGTTACACACCCAGAAATGAGAATGTACAGAGAGAGAGAGAGAGAGAAGAGAGAAGAGGTTTCCAAGAAAAGAGTTTCATCGTTGCCATTGGAGAGGAGGCCGAGAACTTCAGAGGCCGATTCAAGATGATCGAGACCACGCCTGGCCCAAGGAATCTCTTCTGAAACTTCGCACCACTTCGCAAAAGCTCTTGACACTCATAGCACGCCATTTCATCGCGACACCAGGTAATTGCCATTTCTAAGCTCGAAGATCTGCGATCATGGCATATCATCGTCCGGATAGTCACCTTGCAAGCTTGTGCGTGCATTTTCATCCTTAAGCATCCCTAACCTTGTTCCTACTCTGTTTCTCCTTGCTACTACTGCAATAAAACCTCCCAGCGAGCTTTGAAATTCCTCGAGGTTGTCATAATCTCCCCTAACTCAAGCAAGCCCTGAAACCAGGTCAATCGGACCTGCAGATAAGTAATCTGAACTTACTTTGAGAGTGTTTCGTGATTTAATTGCTGTGATATGCTTTGGCTCGACTGTTGCCATTGGCTTTCGATTAAGCTCTGTGCGAACTCAAATACTCATGATAGTGGCAAGAGTATTTGCCATTTCTAAGCTCGAAGATCTGCGATCATGGCAGATCACCGTCCTAATAGTCACCTTGCAAGCTTGTGCGTGCATTTTCATCCTTGAGCATCCCTAACCTTGTTCCTACTCTGTTTCTGCATTGCTACTGCATAAAACCTCCCGCCGAGCTTTGAAATTCCTCGAGGTTGTCATAATCTCCCCTAACTCAAGCTAGCCTGAACCAGGTCAATCGGACTTGCAGATAAGTAATCTGAACTTACTTTGAGAGTGTTTCGTGATTTAATTGCTGTGATATGCTTTGGCTCGACTGTTGGCCATTGCTTCGATTAAGCTCTGTGTGAACTCAAATACTCCTGTCGTAGAGAATGGAATGGTCTGGTCTTTAGATATGTTGAATAACTTGATCAGACGAGTCGAATGATTGTGGTTTCGCTTCAATCGAAGGTCATTTCGCCGTTGATCAGGGTGGGGTTACCTCCGGTTCATGCTGCTCTGGTTCGTCGAAGAAGATGACGCTATGTCAGACGTTGACTTAGTCAACGGTGACGTAGCGATAACGTGGCAGTGCCACATCAGTTCGTCAATCGGTCAAATCCGATGTGATAATGACGTGTCGTGCCACGTCAGATTGATCGTTATAACCATCTCAAATAGTATAACAACTTTGATCGGATGGGTGAGGTTAGTACACATGTCAAGATCTGGCAATTTTTGAGAATAAAAAAACTCTAATCTGAATTATCTAGTTATTTCAGAAATAAAAGAAATAATAAAGATGCACGGTCGGATCTGGGCCACGTGTTGATTGGTGGACCATAGATTAAACCTAGGCGAGAAAATGAAAAATAGAATTAAAAAAATAAAAAAATTCAAAAATTCAAAAATGAAGTCCTAAAACTATGTCGTTTTTTAGTCAGGTTTAGGATAGTGGGCCTTCGAGTCTAGGTAGTGGGTCGAGTTCATCCGACTCGGTCCGTATAACAGAAAATAATAATAATGAAAAAAAACAAAAAAATCCTAAAAAATATAAAAAAAATAGAAAAAATTTTAAAAAAAGAGAAAACCAAAAACTGTGTCATTTTGATTCGGGCCAAACTCGAGTGGGTTTTGGTCTGGGTTTCGAGTCGTGGGCGGGTAGTCCGACCCAGTCCAAAAAATTCAAAAAAATATAATAATAATAATAGAAAATAATAATAAAAATAGAAAAAAAATCCAAAATCCAAGAAAAAATAATAAAGAAATCCATAAAAATCATTAAAAAAATTGAAAAAAAATATAAAAAATAAAAAATTCAGAAAATGTAGAAATGTAAAAAAGGGGAAAATCCTAGAAAAATTGCAAAAAATTCTGAAAGTGTCCCAAAAAATGGCAAAATTTCTTAAAAGTCTTAGAAATTTCTTAAAAAATTCAAAAAAATTCAAAAAAAAATCCTAAAAAAATTCAGAAAAATTCAGAAAAATCTTCAAAAATTATGAAAATTAGGAAAAAGCCACATCCAACCGATTTGACCCATTTTCACATTTTTGATTTCCGAGCCTTCGAAAATTACTATTTCGCCCTCCTGGTCAATCTGACCCGAACCCTTCCAAATCACCTATGAATCTAATTGACGTCATTCTTAGGTTTTTAAGACTCCCCTAGGCTCGATCTGACCTGATTTGATGTGATTTCTCCATGTATGAATTCCTTAACTGCGCACTTTCTTTATTGATTGTGATTTGTAGGATAGAAAATTCCCGTATGCATGATCCCTTTAGATCTCTTAGGACTGATTGCACCCAATCTCGCCTGTATGAATTCCTTAGGATATAAAATCACTCAACTAGGTACTGAAAGGTGTCAGTAGCAATATTAGCGTAATTAAGTCCCCGAACCCAAAATCTCTGGTTTTCGTATAATCGAGCAATCTCTCCCAATCATTCGATAGAGTTTTCAATCATACCCTCAAAAAATGATTGGTGACGACTCCAAATTGCATGTACATTGATGCACTTGTCACCGACCACACTAAGGTCAAACCCGGTAAACACGTCGCGATTTGGTATGGGCGTGGAAGGGCCCGAGTGAAATCCCGATCTCTAAAAAAAGCGGGCCTAACATTCCATTAGCCCGCTCTCCTCTCCCCTTTCTCCCGAAAGTCAGGTCACGATACCCTTCATAATAAGCCTAGCATTGTATTGTGGTTTCAAATTGCTTTTTTCCGTCTTTAACTTGTATACCCACTTATTTGTGAATGCTCTCTTATACTTAGACAACTTCATCAATTCAAATGTGTGATTCTCATGTAAATATTTGAGTTCATTTTGCATAACTTTACACCACTCATTCCTTTAATCACATAACATAATTTTTTTATAAATTTTTGGCTCTCCTGCATCATTGAGTATCACATATTTATGCGGTTGATATCTTTATGAGGTTCAACATTCTCTTTCTAATCTTCTAACTTGAGGTAAGACCGATTTTTCTGCTCAATTGGCTCAATGGGTTGCTTTTGCTCAACTGATTATTTTGAGTCAACTATTTCACACCGTCTCAGCTGAAGAATCAATATTTTGTGAGGACTCATCCTCTTCATGATTTCTATGGACTTCTCTCCCGTGATTTCCACCCAATACCGTAGGAGGATTTTGGCTAAAACTAATTAAGTGTTAAGCTAAATTCTTTGGCTTCCCTCGCTTGTCGATGCCTTTAATGGTTTGATACTCAAAAAACACCACATCTCGGCTTGTAATAACTTTTTTTGTAGTTGGATCCCATAACTTATATCCAAATTTTTTATGTCTATAACTCAAGAAGATACATTGTTTAGATTTGTCATCAAGCTTGGACCTTTCATCCCTTGGAACATATACAAATGCTCGATAACGAAACACTTTCAGATAACTGTAAGAAACATCTTTTCAGGAGAACTAATGGGGAAAGATTTATCGAGTCAACTGCTGTTCTCATCACTTCATCTCAAAATGACTTAAGCAACTTTGCATGAGAGGGTATATACCAAATCCAATCATTAATTATTTGATTCATTCTCTCCATTACTCCATTTTGTTATGGTGTTTTGGTAACAATCTTCTCAAGTTTGATACCATAGTCCATGCAATAATACTCAAATGAGCCTTTATATCCTTCACCATTGTCAGCACGAACACATTTCAGCTTCTTCTTGATTTTTCTTTCCACGTTGATATGAAATTGTTTGAAAACTACACTAGTTCACATTTTCTAGAGTAATCATTAGTAAATGTCATAAAGTATAATGCACTACCGATTGTTCTAACATCCATGCAACAAACATCAAGGTGAACTAAATTAAGTACATTTGACTTTGTACGTGGAGATAAATTATGAAATGAGAATCTATGTTGTTTACCCATTAGGCAATGATTGCATTCTATCAGATTTCTCTCCTTCAATGATAGAATATTCTTCATAGCAAGAGTTTCAAGTCTCTTCTCACTAAGATAACAAAACCTCATGTATCATAGATCAGCTGAGGAGTCCTCTACTACATTTACCTTTTCTCTATCAACTTTGCTCGCATGGTGTAGAGAATGCATGTCTTCTTGCCTTTTACCACTACCATAAAGCCTTTAGTCAATTTTTCGTATGCCATCGTAGGAGGAATTGCAATAACTATCATCATCTAAGGCACCCATGGAGATTAAGGAGAAGTTGAATATTTGGAACATGTTTTACATTTTTCAGAAGGAAATTACATCTCACATCCATCTCCAAATAAACATTTCCCATGCTAATAACTTTAAAAACATAACTGTTTCTCATCCTAACACAATCGAAATCACCATTACGATAAGATGTAAAGTACTCACGCTGTGAGGTGACATAAAAAGAAGCCACGGAATCAACAACCCAACAAGAGTCTTGGCACGTAAGGTTGTCATCACAAATGTCACCACCGGATGCAACTGCCGCTTTAACCTGTTTCTCTTCTTTCTTTCTATCTCCATTTCGATTATGAGATTTATTTCTCTTTGGTAGCCAACACTTTTTTGCATAATGTCCCATCTTGCCATAATCGTAACATTTCACACAACTTCCTCGGCCTTGATTGAGACCTTTCTTTTGACTTGCCCCTGTCATTACTTTGAAATTTACTTGATTGACTTTTCACCTTATTTTCTATGACAAGTGCCTTTGATTTAAAAACATAATTCAAGCATTTTTTCCTTATTTTTCATGGAACAAGCTTTTTTCAACCATGCTCATAGAAAACACATTATAAGGAGCGAAATTTTTTAACGCTACAATCAATGTGTCCCAACTATCGATAAGAGTGTTAGGCAACAAACATGATTATAATTCATCACCAAGGTCAATCTCAAGATTTGTCAATTAATTTATAATATCTTGAAATTCATTCAAGTGAACATGCTACTTGTCTCCTTATATCTCAAATTCACAAGTCTTTTAATTAAAAGAGATTTATTTTGTGGGTTTTCCTCTTATAAAGATCCTGTAGTTTCTTCTACAAAGCATCTACTTTTATTTCTTGAGCAACATGATGAAACACACTATTGTCAATTCATTGTCGAATAAACCCAACTTTTTTTTGATTCATTCGCTTCCACTCTTTGTATTCCTTATCTCCTTGAGACTTATCACCATCGACGGGATCAAACAAATATTTATAATATAACATGC
Source organism: Psidium friedrichsthalianum (assembly GCA_019149425.1). Lineage (NCBI taxonomy): Eukaryota > Viridiplantae > Streptophyta > Magnoliopsida > Myrtales > Myrtaceae > Psidium > Psidium friedrichsthalianum. Next base: position 7,348 of record JAGVVM010020051.1, read on the forward strand.
TTTCCATTCGAAGCTTTCAGAAGGATTAATTCGAGGCATTTAACTTAAATATGGTGCCACTCATTCTTTCATTTAACACTAGAATCTTAATACTAGCTTTGATACCACTTTGTTGGGAAAAAAACAAGCAGCACTTCGTCTCAAACTAAGCCAATTCAGAATAAAAAAATCTCTCTCGAAACTAAATCGACTTAATCTAGCAATAATCAATAATATATATCTAGCAAAATAACCTCATAGTGACTAATAAGATGGCAGAATGATAAAGAGATACTACACCAAAATTTACGTGGAAAACCCAAAACGGGAAAAATCATGAACAACTCAAAAACTTTCACTAATCACTAAGAATAGTAAGTATACAAAGAGTTTCTCTCTAGCCACACACTATAGACTCGACATCAATATTATAAGAGCATTTTCTCACCACAAAGATAGAACAATATAAAAGGAGAAAAGAAAGCCCTAATTGCGATTGGAGAATTTGGAGATGAATCTCAATAGATGAAATCAATCAACTCGTAGACCTTGGCCTCATGAACAACATACTAAAATTTTAGGTAATTCCGTCAACACTTGGCATTCGAATGGGAACCGTAAAGTTGCCTCTCTTTTTCCTTCTCTTCTCCTCTCTCAATTGCTCACCTCACTAGGCGGAGACGCATATCTCTCCTCTATTTTTTTTTTCTTTCTTGGGCACTAACTCAAGACAGCCAACACTTCTTTTGTTTTTCCATTTTTCTTTTGCTTTTTGACTTTTCTCACTCTTTAGTCTTTTTCTGTTTTGTTTCTTGTTCTTTATTTGCTAGGTTGACCCCATATAGATAGTCCCATCGACATTAACCAATAATGAGAATTTAATTTAATTTTGAAGGCATAGTATGGCATGCAAGTTGTTATACTTCTGAAGTTGCACATGAAAAAGCAAAGCAAAGAAGTAAATCATTTGAAGGGTAGTCAAAAGACAAAAAGTAACTTTCCTTATGCTTTCTTGTCTACTAAGCCTTGCTTTAAAAATGTGGGCAATAGGCAAAAGGCAGCAATTAAAAAGGCAGGTAAGTTGCCTTGATCAAAATAAGTACATTTAATTCATTTTATTAACCTACTAATAAGAGCCAATTAGCCATATGACCCTGCTGATAAATGAATTGATAGATGAAGATACTAGTATTATAGATATGGGTTTCGACTTCTGCTCTTTGCACGGAGACAGTACAAAAGCCCGAGTGAAGAGAGTTAGTGCTGGATAGATAAAAAAAAAATCCTACTAACTAAATATCTTTTTTTTTTTGGCTTCTACTGAGGGTATAGATATATAGGGATATGCAAATCATTTACTATGGGAAATTGTACATTCCGAAAATAGAGAATAATTTTAGCAACTAAAGATCAGAACATATTCTTTTTTTTTTTTTTTGGTAAAGAAGATCAGAACATATTCTTCTTTTCTCTTTTCACTTCTTTTGAGTCTTTATAGAAACGCTTGCCACGTTTTTCCTCTTCCCAAATTCATGACTTGCCGACAATGTATGACCCCCCAGTAGCCAATTTACTGGGATTTTTATTTCTCCGTTAGACATAAAACAAAAATGGTAAGAAATCGAATCGGGTAACAAAAATTGGAGTAAAATTAAGTTCTCGCACATTGCCCAAAAGCTGCATTTCCTAATTTTCTATACGTATTTCCGTCTTTTTTTTGCAAATTTTCCTTTTGGAAATATCTCCAAATTGGAGCTCAATTTCTTTCGGCAAAAAACTTACAAAACAAGAAATTATACAAAACCTGTAAATTTGGGCTGTAGTACATGTTTGGCCCCGATCTTTCAATTGTTGCACAAGGCCTCCTAATGTTCGTCTCTTTCGATAATTTGTACATTAGTTAAACCATTTGAAATTGCATAATGAGAGTCCGATATTTGTCGATTTTGATATTAATATCTTAAAATGCTTGATTTTTCTCTATTTTTTTTCTTAATAAATGAGATGAATATTCATCATTTTTTTTAGGATTAATACAACTAAAAACTTCAAACTAGTATACCTGTGGTAAATTTACCATAACCTATTTTTTTGACAACCAAAAATACCAAAAAGGTACACATGTAACAAAATTTCCCTAGATTGGTACATTTTTAATAAATTTACCCTCTGTTAGTTTTCCGTTAAATTTTACTGTTAAATTACTGAGTTGGATGATATGTTGCAATTATCGTGTGTATACCTTACCCTCAATTTGGGATTTTTCATGATACTAACTCAATTTAACGGAAGGTAAATTTATCACATATGTACCAATTTAAAATTTTTTGGTTAAAAAATTAATTTATGGTAAATTTGTCACAGTTATATAAGTTTAAGATTTTTGGTAGTCAAAAAAATATTTTGAGTTAAATTTGCCACAACTATACCGGTTTGTGATTTTTGATGATTAAAAAATAGTTTGAATAAAATTTATTACAAGTGTACTGATTTGAGGTTTTTCGTGATTTTAATTTTTTTTATTATAAACATACGGGAGAGTTTTATTTTGGGTAATTTTGCTCCTAATAAGCGAGGAAGGGGAAAAACCAAGAGCGAATAAAATTGAAACTTTCGAAGAGAGAGGCCGAACCGTTTCGTCATCACCTCCTCCTCTCTGTGTCTCCTCTGTCTCTGTCTCCGGGTCTCGGTCAATAGTCGAGCTTTGGAGTACGCCCACAGAGAGTGTGAAGCAAGTTTTCTCCTTCCCTCACTCTCTCTCTGTCTAGGTTTTCTCCTTTGGCGCGTTCATCCGATGCCATGGCCCAATCGTCGACCATGTCCGACGACCGGCACCGCCCTCCGTTGCCGGGGGCCACGCCCTCCCGCCGCTTCCTTCTCCCGCCAAATTCGGCCGCCGCGGCGCCCCGCCGACCCCCTTCCTTCCCCCACCACTACTACCGACCCAGGAACCCGCCCCCCGTCGACCGTCCCCCGCCGCCCTGCTTCATCGTGGAGCTCCGCCTCGGCCACCACCTCCGCAACGGCCCCACCAAGCCGAGCGTGCCCGCGGTGGTCGCGGCTTGCCGCCCCCCACCCGCCAATTCGACCTGCTACGAGTCGAACGACGTTGTGGCCGCACTCTATTTTGAGAAGTGGGACGACGCGCGCGATGCAGCCCTGCATCTGTGGGAGTCCCGCATCTCCGGCGCGCACCCGTTCTCGCCGGAGCTTGCGTCGTCGATGACTCTGCCTGCTGCTAAACAGGAGCTCGAAGAGAGGATCAAGGCCTTGTTTCTCGATAAAATTGGGGCGTTGATGGATGGAGAGGTGCTGAGAGAGTGGGAGTTGAAATTGGGCGAAGTAATTGTTGAGATTGATAGAGTGAAAGCTTCGATGAGGAAGAGGGGGGGGACGGGTCTTCGGGCTTTTGGCGAACTGAGGGTGAAGGAGAAGGGGCTTTTGTCGGAGCGCGAGATGATTGAGAAGAGACTTATGGAATTTAAGTCTGCAATGCTGTGCATAAGGGATCACATTGAGGGAAATGCTGTTGAGGAGACTTTGCAGGTCTTCAAGTTTGAGAATGGCCAAGTCGATTGGTCTCGGATTCATCAGTTGATTCTGAGAGAGTGTAAGAGGCTTGATGACGGCTTGCCCATTTATGCCCACCGGCAGGGCATTCTTCAGCAAGTTTATAATCAGCAGGTAGTTGGTACTTTTTGTTCTTGTACTTTATGGTTGATTTTTTTTTAATGTAATTTGGTGATGAACTGTGGGAATCCACCCGTGTTTATAGTCCGGGAGTGCCAATGTATTGTAAATACAATAGTACGAGAGTCACGAAAAATTCTTTTCTTTTTGTGAACTCGTATAGCATACATACTACCCTGACAATTCCTAAGTGGCCCTTGACCTCATTGCCTTTTGTATTATGCATGAGCGATGGCAAATTGTTGTGCTTTTCTGATGACGGTTGCCACAAATTCACTTGAATCAAGTTGTTTTGGTGAGATGGAGCTTCTCCCTCCATTTAAGTTGTCTGCCTGGACTCATTCTCTTAGAAGTTCATTCTAAATGCTTCTGTTAGGGCATATCATTCTTCTTGGCAGCATCTATGAAGTGGCTTATGATATTTTGTTTTCCATTTGGGCTTGTCCATTTCTTTACACTCATCCCTCATCTCTGTAGGAGTAGTGGTTTCTTTGGAATAGTAGGGATGAGTTTCACAAATGATTCCAATAGAAGATGAATCATCTATATTGGTATGCACTTTGTTTGAAATTTGAGTTCTTTCAACCTCCCCCAAGATGTCCAGTAGATATTTCGGAGTTGCATGTTTGCAATCAGGGATTGCATAGTTCTTTAGCCTTTTGAGATTTGATTGGTTTTAGCTTTATTGTCTAGAGTTTATGATGTGTTAAACCTCGATCCTGAAGTATGGTTGCATTAGCATGATGTATTCTCTGTCCTCTGTATCTTATGACTTTCCGCTCATGTATTATTTTCCAATATGGATCTTCCTTTGATCTTGTACAATGAAATTTTCATTTTTTTTCCTTTACTGGATGCTTGTCAATTTCTAGCTGTAAATAAGAGAACATTGCTATTGGATCACCTTTTCTGTTTATCATAATGTAGAGTACATTGCTAATCACCTTTTCTGTTTATCATGTTACTAGTTTCTCCTTGTCTCTTCTTTCTTGCTGTCCAGTTCTCAACTTTGTAGGGCTTTCGCCCTAGTTTAATGCTTCTTGTCAAATCTCTGTAGGTCGTTTGCACTTGCTTAACAACCGCTTTCTATCAACTGTAAATCTCCATCGAATATTCAATTTTTCAATTTCTCATCATAGTTGGGTCCTCATATGTTGCCGGAAGCATCTATCTGCTAGTTGGCATAAATGTTGTGCCAAGTGGTCTCATCCTCTGTTCAGAAGAAGTACTTCTCTGTGGTCAGTTTCTGTTATTTTCCTTATTTCCTTGGCATCCAGCCATTCGCTGTACTCAATCATCCTTGATAAATTTCTATGCTGTTTCAAGGATCTAATTCATCTCTTAAAAGCACTATTCTATTGAGTCGAGAACGCCATTGTTGAGATTTTACTGACTGCAAATGAGTCCTAAAATTTAGTGATGAATCTGTTTGAATTTTACAATCAAGGATTTTCAGTGGTTTCACTCATCAGCAAATCACGTTGGAGATTTACAAGCTATGTCATGTGTGATGTTCCAACAGTATTAAAGTTGCCAGAGTTGTTTGTTTGAACCTTTTTAAAAAGTTGTAGGACATATATAATTGATTGAAATGTTTGAGGACTTATCTGTACTCATGAAATAGTTTACGACTTCAAGCGTACTTAGTTTTCATTGTAAGAGATGGCGACTATTTGGTTAACTTGTAGATTGTGATGATCAGATTTCTCTTTCTTAAACAAGATCATTCATTATTCTATTCCGGTGCTGTCAAGCCACTCTTTTTGGCGACTTTTATTTAATCCTTCGTCTTATAGTCGCTCGGATTCATAACTTGTGATCGGTAGACATAGTGGTTTACGTTGAAGAATGATACTATTGCTTCTCAGGCGTCGCTAAGATATCTAAATCATTATGATGTAGTCAGGTTATGTTTCCGCTCTGATATTATACCATTCTTTTTGTTGGGAGTCGGGTGTTAAGCCACTAAGGGCGCCACTATTTGTAAAACAAATTTCATGTTGATGACACAAGATTTACTGTACTGGAAGTTCCTACATTTTGCTCACTGAAGCTAGCTGATGATCGGAGGAATACGTGATGTTAGCTAACCTGTCTGCAGAATTACAAAAACTTCCTCCTCATTATTTCTAGGATGTAACATGTGCCTTTCAAATTATTGTGGAATTTACTATTCATGTTGTCGAGATGTTATTTGAGAGCAATTGAGTATTTATGAGACTTTTTTTGCATGATTATTCCGTCAGCTCTCCTCTTTTGTAGTTCCTCTTTTTGTGCTCCTTCCCATTTTAGTCTTTTCAACTTAATTTTTCACATACTTCTTGGGCCTGTCATGGTTCTAAATCTTTGGAGTTGCATATCAACCAACTTAGATCTTAAGAAAGTGTGCATGCCGATCTCTGAATTGCCTTTGAACTTTAAAATACCAATCTCATGGAGAGGTTTTTCCCCCAAATCTAGAGTTGGACGTTAAAGATCGGGAGAGCTTTACTCTAAATGCTCTCTATACTAATACTGTATTCAAGGTGCATTAAGAATGCTTCGACACTGGCAATAACTTATAGACTGAGTCTTGCTTCCATGCAAACAAACTCACGATGGATCACATTTCCTGCTCCAATTGTGTTCTCCAACAGAAAAGTTGGTTTGAGTAGTGGTTTCTTTCTTTTCACTTTGATAGTGGCTCAATCTTAGATACTTGGAATTTGGTTGCCTTCTCAAATTGAGATGAGCTCTCGAGGCAAGGGATTGTCCTTGATATATACGATAAAAAAGGTAAGAAGAAAATACATGCTGTCATGTCTCCACTAATCTCACATTTGCCACTTGCGGTTACGAGATAACTAGAGTTAGTGAAGCATTTATGATGCTTTCCTTTTTTTGCCTGATCTTGTGTCTTTAATTCACAAATTGTGGGAACAGCCAAGAGGCTGTTACCTCAACGATAATGTCTTGATTGGGGAGGTCAAATATTGAACTTTGGCCTCAGGTGGGAGGGGAAATAGTCTCCTGTGGGACCATTGGGCCTTTGTCTTACAAAGCAAAAAATTAACAATAATTAAGATGAAGGGACAGAAAAATTGGAGCATTAATTTTGTAAAGTTAGTCTCTGGTTTATTTCCAAATGTTCTATATATCGGTTATCGGTTACCTTCTATATCTTTCAGTTCACTGGTATAGGACCCATCTATTCCATAACTACCATTATTTGTCATGCATCAGAGCGAGAAACCAATTCATGGGATTAAAAAGGTTAGAATTGCCTAAATAGACTACCTGAGGTGATTCCACGTTCTTTTTACTACAAACAACTTTGTGGGTTTACGACAAACTTAATATATTATGATCACTCTTTGCATTTTTACATTGGTAGTTTATGGCATTCACTATGGTGATGCATCTAAATGCTGATTCTTGGTTCTCTTATCAAATATTGGCACAGATAATGGTATTGATAGGAGAAACTGGTTCTGGGAAAAGTACCCAGTTGATTCAATTTCTTGCTGATTCAGGAGTGGGTGGATATGGTTCCATAGTATGTACTCAACCTCGCAAGATTGCTGCAATCTCCTTAGCGGAGCGGGTCAGAGAAGAAAGTGTTGGTTGTTATGCAGGCAATCCAGTTGTCTGTGATCTGACATTTTCCTCTTCTCAATTTTTGAAATCAAGGTAATATACATGACTGATCACTGCTTGTTGCAACACTACATGCGTGATGAGAATTTATCTGGGATTTCCTGCCTCATTATTGATGAGGCACATGAAAGAAGCTTGAGCACAGATCTCCTTTTGGCAGTAATTAAAGGATTACTTTGCCGGAGGCCTAAGTTGAGGCTTATCATAATGTCAGCAACAGCTGATGCCGACCAGCTCTCAGAATACTTCTACGGGTGTGCAATATTTCGTGTTTTGGGCAGAAATTTTCCAGTAGATATCAGATATGTGCCACCTTCATCTGCCAGGGATAATTCTACTGGGGTTATCGCATCATATGTTGCTGATGTTCTGAGGATCGCTAGTGAGATTCACAGAAGAGAGAGAGAAGGAACCATTCTCACCTTTTTAACTTCTCAAATGGAAGTGGAGTGGGCTTGTGAAAATTTTGAAGCTCCATCTGCAGTTGTGCTGCCCTTACATGGGAAGCTCACTTATGAAGAGCAGTTTCGAGTTTTCCATGAGTATCCAGGGAAAAGAAAGGTAATATTCTCAACAAATCTTGCTGAGACGTCGCTTACCATTCCTGGAGTTAAGTACGTGATTGATTGTGGTTGGGTGAAAGAAAGTAAGTTCGAACCAGGCACTGGGATGAATGTTCTCAAGGTTTGCAGGATTAGCCAAAGTTCTGCCAGTCAAAGAGCTGGTCGAGCGGGGAGAACGGAACCTGGACGGTGTTATAGGCTCTATTCTGAGTCTGACTTTGTCTCGATGCCCCTCAGCCAGGAACCTGAAATTCTTAGGGTTCATCTAGGGATTGCTGTTCTGAGGATCCTCGCTTTGGGAATTTGTGAATTGCAGGAATTTGATTTTGTTGATGCTCCCTCTGACAAAGCTATTGACATGGCCATCAGAAATCTTGTTCAATTGGGGGCCGTTACTGTGGTTGATTGTACATATGAGTTGACAGATGTCGGCAGGTATTTGGTTAAGGTTGGAGCTGAGCCTAGGCTAGGTAAGTTGATCTACAGTTGCTTTCGGCATGACTTGGGCAGAGAAGGTGTTGTTCTTGCTGCTGTGATGGCAAATGCAAGTAGCATATTTTGTAGAGTTGGCAGTGATACGGACAAACTTAAATCTGATTGCTTGAAGTTGCAGTTTTGCCATCGTGATGGTGATCTGTTCACTCTTCTGTCTGTTTACAAAGAGTGGGAGTCTTTGCCTCGAGAAAAGCGGAATCTGTGGTGTTGGGAGAACAGCATCAATGCCAAGTCGATGAGAAGATGCCAAGAGACAGTCAAAGAATTTGAAGACTGCCTTAGAAGGGAACTCAACATTACAGTCCCATCTCTCTGGCATTGGGATCCTTTTAAGCCTAGTAAACTTGATGACCTATTAAAGAAAATTATACTCTCTTGTCTTGCTGAAAATGTTGCCACGTACTCTGGATGCGATAAACTTGGTTATGAAGTGGCTTTGACTGGTCAGCATATACAATTACACCCTTCATGTTCGTTATTGTCGTTTGGGCAGAAGCCAAGATGGGTCGTTTTTGGTGAAATCATATCGTTGTCCATTCCATATCTGGTTTGTGTGACAGCTTTTGATTTTGACTTTTTGTCTACACTTTGCCCTCCTCCCTTGTTCGATTTTGATAAGATTGAGACTCGGAAGTTGCAATTGAGGGTACTGACTGGTTATGGTAGTACTCTCTTGAGGAGGTTTTGTGGGAAGTCCAACTGTAGCCTTCAATTCCTTATATCACATGTTCGGGAAGAGTGTATGGATGAACGGGTAACTGTTCAAGTCAATGCGGATCAAAATGAGGTCTCAGTCTTTGCTTCTTCGCAGGATATGAAAAAAGTTTTTACTATTGTCAGCGACTCGCTGGAGTGTGAAAAGAAATGGTTGCTCAATGAATGCATTGAAAAGTGCTTATATCATGGCCCAGGCATTTCAGCCCCCATGGCACTGTTTGGAGCTGGTGCTGAGATTAGGCATTTGGAACTGGATAAAAACTTTTTGACCGTTGATGTATGTCATCCAAATGTTAATTCCGTCAATGATAAGGAGCTTCTGGTTTTTCTTGAAAAACATGCACAGGGAAGCATTTGTGCTGTCCACAAATTTACAGGCAGCTCGCCAGATGGTGAGGACAAGGACAGATGGGGCAGGATAACTTTTGCTACCCCTGAGGCTGCCAAACGAGCTGCTCAGATGAAAGAAGTTGAATTTGGTGATGCCATGCTGAAGTTGCATGCCTCGCGGTCATTTTTGGGAAGTGATAATAAGTTTTACTCGTTTCCTGCTGTCAAAGCGAAAGTCTACTGGCCACGGAAGGAGAGTAGAGGTGTTGGCATCGTAAAATGTGATATCCGTGATGTGCCTACCTTGGTTTTCCAGTTCTCTAACTTAGTTATAGGGGGCCAGTATACTCATTGTGATGTTAGCCGAAATTGCAAGGGCGGCGTTGTGATTAAAGGACTTGGAAAAGAGCTCTCTGAGGCCGAAATTTTGTTTGAGTTGAGGAAAGCCACTAACAGGAGAATCCTTGACTTTTCCTGCTTAGAGGACAGTTTGCGGAGAATCCTCCAATCAACGCCTGTGAAGAGGCCCTCCTGAGAGAGATCACTCCTTTCATGCCCAAAAATAACCCACGAGCAAGTCATTTCAGTGTTCAAGTCTTTCCACCTGATCCTAAAGATACCTTTATGAGGGCTTTGATCACCTTCGATGGCAGATTACATTTGGAGGCTGCAAAAGCTTTGGAGCAAATGGAAGGGAAGGTATTGCCTGGTTTTTTGCCATGGCAGAAGATAATTTGCCAGCAGTTGTTTCAAACCTCTTTGTCATGTCCTGCACCTGTCTATTACGTTATCAAAGAGCATCTGGAAGATTTGCTTGCAAGTTTCAAGGACATTGAAGGTAGTTCTGGCATCACTTCTACATTTTCCTCTCTTTCAAGCATTTCTCTTTTTGTGAGAATAATGTTTCTACTAGTTGTTACTGCTTGATTCATTATGAGTCTGGTCTATTATGTTCTTACTAGCTACCTTCTTTTTTTCTTGTTTGTTCTTATAAATTCCGCTAGTCTGTGACTGTAGCTGGAAGTTACTTAAGTCTTGTCACACCAGAGCGATGAAAATATGCATAGTGCTTGCCTCTATTGCTGCAGAATTCAGAACCTATTTATTAGAATCATGCTCTTTAAGTGAAAGTTGGTGATTGGAGCCCTGCAGACAAATGGTAGGGTATTCTGTATGTCTTGTTTCGTTTGCTGTGTTTGGTTGGTATTTCTGGTTTTCGTACAGGGTCTGTCAGGTTTGAGTAGGTGCCAGTGGTAGCAATCTTAACAAGGTCTTTTGCTGTTCTTTTGTGTCTACAATTTTGCGCGTATTTGCCAATATTGCATTTCCATTTTCAGATTTTATTTTTCTAATGTGTATCAGCATCAATCTTATCAGTGGTTTCCAGTAAATAACTTTATGGAGTACTCTATGCCCATGGTGATTGTTTACATCTTGAAGCTGAATTTTAGTGGCAGTATCCATCTCCTGTGGCATCCGTGTATAAGGAATCCTAGTCCGTGATTAGGAAAATATTTATATTGCTGTACCTGCGCCCTAATCTTCCTATGTGATCTGTTGTTAGCTTTTAACCACTTGAAGTGCTGGATGCAATATTTATGACAGATAATGTTTTAAGAAAGGCAGAAGTATTTTGTATACGTGTCTTTGGTATCTGTAAATTTTTGTGTCTGAAGTTCCCCAGATTGCTCTACCATTACGTAAACAGTATAATTGACAACTATAATTGCATGACTTCCCTTGTGATTTTAGTCCAGATGCTCATTTTCTTTTGGTTTTTGTGACATTGCTGAATTGCTATATCATTCCTTTTGTTTTTGTGACATTGTGAATTGCTGTCTCACGGAATGAAAATTTTCTGTTGATGAAATTGATTTATTGAATGGCACATCTTCAATGTAATTTATGGAAGTGAAAATTGTGAGAGAGGTTTGTAGCAGTTTTCAATTTACCTCGTTTGTTTGCAAGTTTATTTGTTTTAAGGTTGATGAAATACATATATAGTGGAAACTACCAACCTATGGTTTTACTTTTGGTATTTGTCTTAAGGTTGACAAATTAAATATCAACGACGGACCGGGAAATTATAAAGTATAATGTTTGTCAACTGGAATATTTTAAGATTGATGATTCATTGCTGGCTTTCAAGTGTTCCAACATTTGAATTATTTATTTATTTATCTGTTTTTGATTTCACAAGCTTTTGATTTGAGAGGGTTCATAACATTCACAGCCACAGCATCATTTTTTAAGTAAGCATATCCAATGTGCACTGAGTAACGCATGCTTTGTAGTAGATGGATACTAACTGCAGTAAGTAACCTCATCTCAGGGGCAGAATGTCACTCGGAGAGGACTTCAAATGGTTGCTTTCGAGTGAGAATATCTGCCAATGCAACAAGAACTGTGGCAGAGATGAGAAGACCCGTGGAAGAGCTTATGAGAGGGAAGACTGTTGACCACCATAGTCTCAGTCCTGCTGTAGTACAAATTCTTTTCTCCAGAGATGGCATCCCTCTCTTGAAATCACTCCAGCAAGAGACCGGAACCTGGATATTATTTGACAGGCAGATATTGAAACTGAGGGTGTTTGGATCATCAGAGAAAATTACTGTAGCGGAGGAGAAACTCATCATAGCCCTTGTAAACCTTCATGAAAGCAAGCAACTTGAAATTCAACTTCGTGGTAGGGATCTGCCACCTGATCTGATGAAGGAAGTTGTCAAGAAATTTGGGCCCAACCTTGATGGACTCAAAGAAAAGGTACCCGATGCTGAAATCTGTCTTAATGCCCGTCGCCACATCATTCTTATGAAGGGGAATAAGGACGTGAAGGAAAAGGCAGAGGAGATTATCTATGATTTGGCGAAGTCTATTGGTGCCTCATCAGGGACACCTGATGAAGCGTTGGTAACAGCAGAAGATTCCTGTCCAATTTGCTTTTGTGAGGTTGAGGATGGCTACCAGCTTGAGGGCTGTTCACATCGATTCTGTCGGGCCTGTTTGGTGGAGCAGTGTGAATCTGCTATCAGAAACCTTGATAGTTTTCCCGTATGCTGTGCTCATGAGGTTTGTGGGGCTCCTCTTTTGGTTACTGATTTGAGATCATTATTGTCAGCTGAGAAATTGGACGAACTATTTCGTGCCTCTTTGGGTGCATTTGTCGCGTCGAGTGGGGGTTTATACCGCTTTTGCCCCTCCCCAGACTGTCTTTCAGTTTATCGAGTCACAGGTCCTGGGATATTCCCTGAGCTGTTTCTCTGTGGAGCCTGCTATGCCGAGACTTGTACCAGGTGCCACTTGGAGTATCATCCATATGTCTCCTGTGAGATGTATCGTGAGTACAAGAAGGATCCTGATTTGTCTCTCAAGCAGTGGTGTTCGGGGAAAGACCATGTCAAGGCATGTCCATATTGTGGGTATACAATAGAGAAGGTGGATGGGTGCAACCATATAGAGTGCAAGTGTGGAAGGCACCTCTGCTGGGTGTGCTTGAAAATATTCAAAACCAGTGAGGATTGCTATGACCATTTGAGGTCCGTTCATATGGCTACATTTGACTTTCTGTAAGCAGCTCAGTTTCATGTTATTTATGTAAATGTTGTCGTTGTATATAGATCATCTGAAGGCCCAAAAGAAAGAAAATTCCGTCTAGCCAATTAAAGTACTAGCTCCTAGTCCGAGACATGTTTCAATAATTCTCTCTCTCTCTCGCTTGCGCGCACGCGCAAACACGCACACTCATTATATACATACACATGCACCCACATTACGTGCGTGTGGGAGTGTGCTTGCGTGCCTTAACGTCTGGGTGTGCCTGCTTGCATGTGTGCCGCAGCGTGGAGATGAGCCCAGGTTGGATGGTCGGGTTGTCTATAAAACTACTCTGGTGCTTGTGGTTATCAAGAGGAAGAGGCTACTTTATATAAGACCCTGGAGTTTAACATTTGGACTTGCTATGCCCAATTGACCATAGATAATTAACCTTTTTAGGTCTTGAACGAATTTCAGTTTTTATGGTTGCACATTAGGTGACATGGAAGGGTGGAACTTTTAAGGACTTTTATAGTATGAGCAGTCGAACCCTGCACTCCTTTAGGATCGGTCCCTTAGGTTAAAATTTTGCCGAGGTCACTCATATGCTTTTAGTAGCGAGAATAAGAAAATGTGCAGTGGTGGAACTGCTTTGACCACTCGAATGAATGAAGGACTGTAACTCAACTAAGAGACTTCAATCATTAGAGAAAGCAGGACTCCAAAACATCACAAGTAATTCAACTTCTGTCATTCTATTGTTGCGACCGTTATTACTTGCCAATGCTCTGTTTCTCTTCATTAGGGTTTCACTGGTGATCTTTGACGATAAGAGATCATACTGTTGCTCAATGCTCGGGGTGTGTTCGACTAGCAATTCTTAGTGAGGCTATGAGAAGTTTTGCTCGGTCGAAGTTTGCTATTCGTCGGTTGTACAATCTATGAACTCTACTGACCCAAGTGAGGGCGGTTGCCCCCGTCAAAGATCCATCTTATGACCACCCAATCGGAAATATTGGCCGACTCTAATAATTTTGGCCTATTCGCGATTTTGATTATACATCTAAACTCTGTAAATTGAAGACACATGCCTCTTGTGTTTTTGTTTCTTTCCTTCCTTCTCCCATCGCTTCATTGGCTGATGGAGGCGTAACTAAGGGAGCTGATTATTATAGTAGTGATAGGAGACTTGCACAAAAGAACAAACAGGTAAATAGGTGGACCCAACACTTAATCTCTTCAACTTGACTAGTAGTACTAGCGTCCAGCTTTGATGTGTAGTTTGAGGCTGATTGACATATGTCCACAGGAGTCTGAATCCACAGGGAAATACTCAAAATTCATGAAAACCGTCCACCTTTACGCGTTAGGTCTTCAATGAGCTGTACCATATCGAAACACATGGAAAGCTAGGCACAAAATGCTGTCACACATGCTTTTTCATTGGATGATCCGGGAAGCCGAGCCGAAAGCTCGATTAATGCCACGGATGAAGCGCTTAAACACTTGCCCGATCTCTCTCGGACGAGTGACCTCATCTCATCTCAGTGTCATTGAAGCAAAACAAGATGAGAGAGAGAGAGAGAGAGAGACCGTTGAAGAAGCAAAAGCCCCAAGCATCACGTAAACGCGTGGAACGCTTTCAATAAAGAGACATGACTTTGCCCCTTCCAGTCGAGCACTTGACCCCCGAAACAAACGCAAAAACGAAAGTGCCAAGCAAATTCGTCCAAGTCTTCCATGAAAACGACTCTCTACTTTACCTCTGTTTTTCCAAAAAGTCATAAACTCCTTTCAGGGCTTGTCCGGAAACTATCATTTTCCACTGATAAAAGAGTCATGACTTGTCCTTTCCAATTGAGTATTTGCCCCAAAACAAACGCCAAGACGCACGCGCCAAGAAAATGCTTCGAGTCTTCCATGAAAATGACTCTCTTGCCTTCATTTTTTTCCATGTGATCACATATCCTTCCAGGGCTTGTTCAGGAACTCTCACTTGAACGGAAAATTCTTTGCCACCCTCTGTTGGGTTATGGTCCTTTCCTTCGTCAATGGATTTTCGTGGCAGAAAGCTTCCGATTCCTCCTGCAAATTGTCTTCCCCCTCCCATTCCGCGCCGCCGCCGCCTCCGCTGCCTCCACCACCACCTGCTGGCAAGAGTAGTCCACTCCTAGATAGCAAAAGCATCATGCCTTATGCTCTTGGCTCTGTTCTCTTGACGGGGATCCTCTTTATGATCCTAGTGAAGTACTATGTGAAGCAGAACAGCTCAAGGAGGAGAAGAGACGCACCGATTCTTTTTCATACCCAGGAAGATTTCTTGGATGAAGACCACGGACCGCCCCAGACCCACCCGATATGGTTCATCCGCACGATCGGCCTCGACCAATCCGTCATTGATTCCATTACCGCTTTCGAGTACAAGAAGGGCGAAGGGCTGATTGAAGGGACAGAGTGCTCTGTTTGTCTCGGTGAGTTCGAAGATGGCGAGAATCTCCGGCTTTTGCCCAAGTGTAGCCACGCATTTCATGCCCCTTGCATTGATACTTGGTTGAGGTCTCATAAGAATTGTCCTCTGTGTCGTGCGCCGATAGTCAGAGATGCTAGGATCGGCCACATTAGTGTGGATGTGGAAGAGCCTAGACTGAACAATTTAGGCTCTAGGGAAGAGAATTTGATGATTGAGAGTCATGGTAATAGCGAAAACACTCGAGCAAGAGTTGAAAGCAGTGAAAGCACGGGTCAGGATGATGGAGTTAGCGCATCGCATATGGACGGCGGAATAATTTGCGATAATGTAAACAAGGTTCCGAGTTTTCGCAGTGGCGAGAGTTGTGAAGTCCTCGTTCCAAGTGATTTGGACACCGAAGGACATAAAAGGGCCATGGATACAGAGATTGCACCGGGAAGACGCTCATTGTCGGCAGATATTACCTTTTCCCCTGCCGACGGCATACTAAAAACTCGGCCGAAACAAACAAGGAGTTCGAGTTCTCTAGTCGCTGCCAGGCAAGACGGTGAATGTTCCAAAATGCGCAGAGCAGTGAAATTTTCTTCTTTCGGGCAGTCACAGCAGAAGGGACCTGTTGCGGTGATCCGGTCACTTTCTTCTGGGGGAAAAGTATGGCCATCCGGACAGACCAGAAACCAGAACCCGGCAAATTCATTTTAATCAGGAGGCTTCCGTCATAGCCGCTCTTTCGATGCATGGATGTAATTTTCAGCACATTAGATAGCCAGTATAAGCATTTGCCTTGTCAGAGTTTCGCTGAAACTCTTACGCCTAAGCCTGCTATAATGAATACACATCGAAGTGCATTACATAATTTTTAAGCGTTTTTTTTTTTTTTGCGCGAAAGTTCGTTCCAATCTGCCATTTGCAGGTTTGGAATAGCAGCCAAATCCAATTTGGCCAACTTCAATTATTGTACAAATGCTATGTTGAGAGAGTAATTACCATGCTTCACAAGACGTTTCTTACTTATGGGGGAAAATCAGCTTGAAGACTGGCTAAGTTAATTTAAGTCCAACATGTCACTGAAATTTGCACTCATATGCGTTCTATACTGAGACAGAGACGATCACAATAGAGCGGCCTGATCAGCGACGAGTGCGAGCCTTTTTTTTCTTTGAAGAAGAATATGTAGAATTAACAGTCGATCGAGCCGATTTTCCTAAATAAATACATTATAGGAAAAAGAAAGAAGATGTTGCTAGAATTACTCCTTAGGTGCTACTTAGAATGGGAGCAATTCTTTTGGGATTTGCCTGATGATCCTAATGCTCTTCATCAACTTGGAGGTCTGCATCCATCCTGAGAGGACGCGTCATCGCCCTCGAACCTGACTAGCTTTATTTGCTAGAACAAGTAAAAATATCAGATCGCACCAGCACAATCAGTGCCGACTTGGGGTCCGCGAGGGGCTCGGGGATAAGAATGGACCCTGCATGCTCAAGGATCAGAAGGAATAACCCATCTGATATGGTTTCTGCAGTTTGTAGGCTGTAAAACCCCCTGTTTCTGGAAGTTACTACCACAGAGGCTGTAAAACTATCTCGTTCTTATGAGATCATCAAGAGAATGATTGGTATTGGAACTCCTCATGCGTGATCTGATGCTTCGATTCCTGCTCAATAGCTATTTGCGGTACTCAATTTCCTGATGTTGGCTGCTTTGATGGAGTTCTTCGGTCTCCTGCTGCTAATGACGGCTTTCCATCTCCAATGCTTGGAGTTTGCCGAGAAGCAAGGCTCCCAAAGTCTCTTGGCATACCGTCATCCGGTTCTCGAATAATCATCTGCGCCACGGTTTGCTTGGCTTGCCATGCTTACTAGGTTATCTGCTAAGGAGGTGCACAAATTGTGATGTTCTCTTGGCCGATTTGCTCTCGGATTTCATGATCACCTTTCATCTCAATCATTCTCTCTCAAATTACTCGGTCCGCAGCTGCTTCAATCATGTCTGGTCAGTTGAAATAACTGACCATGGCAACTTGAAACTCAGTGGACGACGCCGAATTTCAAAGGGCAAGTCTGTTTGAATGGTAGTTGGTAAAAGTTGGCCCGACGTTCATGTGGACATCGGATTTGGCGGGCTTGAAATCTTGCCATACACGCTAGTCCGTTCATGAACAAATATGCAGTGTACAAGTCCGTCGTACCCCGATGCTCCTGGAGCTGCTAGGAGGCTGAACAACTTGGATGTTTCGTCACTACATAACTAGCAATGACGTCTGAAGAACAGAGTTGGGGTTGCTTTGTATCATGGATTGTACCTCAAAGTTCATGTAGTGCAGCATTGCGAATGAGTGAAATCTTCCCTCGCCGTCGCCATGGTCGGGAATCGAAAACGGAATTCATTCCGCAGCAATGTTCATATCTGTTCTTGTCCAGATGTGGCTTTGTTAATATCAATCTTCTCTACATCTACATGGCTTCGAAAGTGGCATTAGCTTTCAACTCTCTCAACTTCAGATTCCACCAGACTTTCATACTGTAATAGCAAGTCGTGCTGGGATATGCATACGGATCAACCTGATTTCGGAGAGAGCTAACAATGCTTGTTGGGCTTCATGAAGTGGGCGATCCAGTGTCAGGAACAGCAAATTTTTCGGTACATCAAATTCTCGTAGCCGTGATTTGTGATAATACCGTGCTCCTTTTGAAGTCGACCCTGGGAGCCAACCTCCGTGAGTTAGGACAGGCGAGTTTCGAGTACGAGATTCGTGTGTCTAACAAGATCCGAGTATGATGCCGATTTTTCAACATAAGAAAAGCAGCCTCGTCTTGCCCCAAAGTCTGAGAAATTACGGAAAAAAATTATAAATCCATTGTAATTGTGTCAATTCATTTCTAAATTTTTTTTTGCCAATTCAATCATAAATCTTTTGAATTTTTGCTAAAATTCAGTCATTCCAGCCAATTTTGACCGGTTGGCACTAACGTGGATGCTGGCTAATGTTGATGTGGATGTCAGTGCCAGTATCGCCAATTTTAAATAATATTTTTACTATTTTTTTGAATTTATTTTTTATTATTTCTTTCTCTTTTTCTTTCCCTTCTCTTCTTCTTCCTCTAGCTGATTGCTAGATAGAGCTGGCAAGGCCCAAGCCTTGCCCAATCGAGCCTCGCTACTATCGCTTGGATGGCAAGGCTCAGCCTCGCCCTTAACGTTGTGAGGTGACCTCGCTGGGTTTGGCTAACGCCGAACCTCGCCATGGTTGGGTGAGCGACGGCCTAGGCAAGGCTGATCTCGCGCTTGCCCAAGAAGAAGGGAAAGGAAAAAAAAAAATAAAAAAATAAAAAATTCGAAGGAACATTAAAATAGAATTGAAAATTGGTTACGTCAGCGCCAGTGTCCTCATTAGTGTTGGTTGGCTTTCACGTTAACATATTCCGACCAAAATTGGCCGGAAGGACCGAATTGACACAAATGCAAAAAGTTTAGAATTGAATTGACATAATTGCAATAGATTTATAAATTTCTTTTAATAATTTTCCCTCTAAATTTTACAAGCCGGCATCGATGTCTTGCCTCATTGTTGTCCTTGGTGCGAGAACACGCAACCTTCGCTTCTTGGCCGGGATCCCCGACGGGTGGAAGCACCACATCACAGCTTTTCAAAATGGTTAAGCATCTCGAAGGTTTAAGACTATGCCGAACTCGAAGTATTGCCTTAGCACGTTTTGGCTATCTCAATGTCCACATTATTATTAAGGTGTGGTTTATACTCCTATCGATAGGAAGCCACGGTATCCCGCTCTCCGATGAGCAGGCAGCGATCTCAAGAGATAGCGCTCCTAGACGCCAAATGACTCTTATAGTTCGAGCTCATATATTATTGATAGTTTGACTTGAATCCATGAATAGTTAGTGCTTATATATGATCTTCGTCTCCTATAGAGAGATGTGATGTGCTAATTATAGAAAAAAGCTCTACCGAATGTAGTCTTAATTTAAGATTGAAGCGAGATAAGTCCGTGTCTTGATTTGTCTTTTCCGCATTCATTCGCTATTTCGTTGTGTTTATGCGCTTAATCTTAATAAATATCGCCTTAAGAATCGGTCGATTACTGCTTGAATTAGGAGCAGAGGACATGCCTGGATGCTTCCACATGGACCCATGGACAGTAGAAATCAATATAAGAAGAGGTGGAGGGGGCATCCATGTGATGGTGCAAAGGGCCCAGAAATATAGAGAGGAAGATTCGATTCCCTTTTTGTCAATGATAACAACGTAATGTCATCGATATTTTAACTGAATTTGAATTGAATATTGTTGCATTGCCATGGCCACAAGGAACGGGCGAAACTTTTGTCGCCTCTCCAAAAGACAAATCTGATTAGCGAAATTAAGCAGCTGACAATTAGTGTCCTGCAGCAGATTTGATTATTATTATTATTATTATCATTATTTTTTGTTTTTCCCTACCAATCTTGACTTGGCCGAGTACATTTTGTGTCCCACTTTGCACATTAATTTTCGGGATTAATGCGTTCAAAGTATTAACACTTATTATGAAAGTGCAATCGAGTGCTAAAATTTTCAAAACGTGCAATCGAATTCTAAAACTTTCAAAATTTAAAATGTGCAATCAAGTTTTAACACTTGTTATAAAGCAAATCGAGTCTCAAAACTTATTAGAAAGTGCGATTATTACACTTTCGGACATATTTTAGGGCTCGATTATATTTTCGCGATAAATTTTAGGACTCCTGATCACTTATCCTTAAATTTCCTATTTTCCCCCATTTTATGGAGTCGTTTGTGCAGAAAGAGAGGCAAATTAGATGGAGAAGGAATTAGGGTTTCTCAAAGGTCATCGTCATCTAACTTTTTGATATGTTTCTTAAGCAACATAATTGTTGTCGCCTGGCCTTGTACACGTGTGAAACGAATATATGTGACTTTCGGTAGGATGACATGGGAGGAGGGAGGTGATAGAACACGAAAAAGGGCGAAATGTTATTGGATGGTGCGTGTTTATTATATTTCGTAATGATAAAGTTGGTAATAATAGAATATGATAGAATTTACAAATACAATAAAATAAGGTGTGGAAACCATCCTCGAAATTATTGCTTGAGAAAGAAGAATACCCTTTTCCAAATGATAGCTTGTGTTTAGGGAAGACATGAATTTTCGATTTCCAAAGTCGAGAAAATGAATGGGTTTTCTAGGACACTCTTCTGTCCCATCTGGAAGTTTTCGAGAAAATTGAAAATCAGTACATCCAAGGATGTTTACATCTGTAGAAAATTATCATAATGCCGTGAAATCACAAATTTTCTAAGTTGGTTCCGTCTTTTCGAAGCAAATGCATTGGTAATGGAATGTCTACCTATGCAAAGAGCCATCTTTTAATTAAGTTAGTTTGAAGACGGATTGGTGGTTATGGATGAAGGCTAAGAGAGGCGATAGAGCACGAAAAAGGGTGAAATATTAATTGGATGTTATATTTTTATTATATTTTGTAATGATAAAGTTGATAATAATAGAATATGATAGAAGTTAAAAATGCAATAAAATAAGATCTGAAAACCATTCTCAGAATTATTGCTTGAGAAAGAAGAATGCCCTTTCCAAATGATAGCTTGTGTTTAGGGAAGACATGAATTTTTGATTTCCAAAGTCGAGAAAATGAAATGGGTTTTCTAGGACACTCTTTTGTCCCATCTGGAAGTTTTCGAGAAAATTGAAAATCAGTACATCCAAGGATGTTTACATCTGTAGAAAATTATCATAATGCCGTGAAATCACAAATTTCCTAAGTTGGTTCCTTCTTTTTCAAAGCAAATGCATTGGTAATGGAATGTCTACCTGTGCAAAGAGCCATCTTTTAAATAAGTTAGTTTGAAGACGGATCGGTGGTTATGGATGAAGGCTAAGAGAGGCGATAGAGCACGAAAAAGGGTGAAATATTAACTGGATGTTGTATTTTTATTAAATTTTGTAATGATAAAGTTGATAATAGTAGAACATGATAGAAGTTAAAATGCAATAAAATAAGATCCGGAAACCATTCTCAAAATTATTGCTTGAGAAAGAAGAATACCCTCTTCCAAACGATAGCTTGTGTTTAGGGAAGACATGAATTTTCGATTTCCAAAGTCGATAAAATGAAATGGGTTTTCTACGACACTCTTCTGTCCCATCTGGAAGTTTTCGGGAAAATTGAAAATCAGTACATCCAAGGATGTTTACATCCGTAGAAAATTATCAGAACACCGTGAAATCACTAATTTTCAAAGTCGGTTCCTTCCTTTTCAAAGCAAAGGCATCGGTGATGGAATTTCAACATGTGCGAAGAGGCGTCTTTTAAGTAAGTTAGTTTGAAGACGGATCGGTGGTCATGGATGAAGGCTAATCGCGAGACGATTTGTGCTTCATGTCAATTTCGATTCTGGATCTATCATTTAAAGCCTAATGCAATAGGAACAATACAGAAAATTACAACTGACGATGGTAGATAGAGAGAATCTTCAGTAGATTTATCAGAGAGAAGTATTCGCTAATTCATATCCGGGCGAACTCACTTGTTCGCGGAATCGAAGAGGCAACCAAAATGAAAGAGGCAATTTGCAGACAGTCTTTTTGCTCTTGTGCTGATCCATCTCCCAATACACAAAATCTCTAGGAAAAATAATTTCTGAGCAAGACCCAAAAGCTATACACCTAATTTGCCCTCTCTCTCTCTCTCTCTCACTACCACATAAAAGCAGCTTCTTCTTGGATCCTGCCCACCATCTCGTACACAGCAGTTGCAATCTCGTTCACTGAGGTCAGCTGGCAACTATCCTCGACCTGCCTCACAAAACCACAAAGCCCAACCTCTATTCAACAATCACATTTGTTAGGTGGATCAAGCTCCTGCCTAGGTAAAGCTAGCTAATCAAACTAGATTTTAGATAATTTTTAATTTTTTTTTTTTGCTAATTTCTATCCATCAGCAATTTCCCTCTTAACATAGAAATAATTTCCCTATCAATGATATGGGTCACGATCGATTATACATTGATCGTGACTCTGTCGCTGTTTCTAGAGCGGTTTCGAATGATTCGGCTACGTTTCCTTATTGATTCTACGTAATCTTTAATATCGATTTGGTGCGATCGCTGGATGAACTCCGCGGCATTAGAACAAGTGGACATGCATTGCATTAGAATATGGGAGGAGGAGGAGGAGGCTGACTTGACGCTAAACGAGTACAAGACCATGTTTTGGACCGTGGTGAGGGTGAGGTGAAGGATCCCGAGGCGAAGGGACTGGAGCCCGACCACCATCTTGTGCAGCTGTCTCGGCCGGTTTCGGGACAGGACCTTGACATTGGCGTGGCTGTCGACGAGGGTCACCTCCACGTCGGCGGCCGCCGGCCGGGTCTCGGGCCCACGCGAGTCGTCGGGCTGGGTCGAGTACTGAGGGAAGGTGAAGAAGTCGGAGAAGAGGGAGGAGAAGTGACCATTGGAGGGCGAGGTTGACCGAGGGTCGTTGGCTTGTTCAGGTTGCTTCTGGGATTTGAGGGATTGGAGATGCTGCTCTAGCTCCTTCACGAAGTTGATTGCCCCTGCTATTATTGATGCCTGGTCCCCCTATTAATTAATCCATTTCCCAAAATAAAAATATTTATTTCCAATATCACTCCACATTTTATTAAGTAATTTAAATATATAGAGAGAGAACCCTTTGGACGTAGGAAGGAGGCATCATGGAGCGAAGCACGGCGAGGTACTCGTTCATCTGCTTCCGGCGGTTGCGTTCCACCGCAATGTGGGTCATCCTCTGGCTCTCCATCATCCCTGTTCTTCACCGTCCTCATCCTCCTCCGCTTCCTCCTCCCGCTATCGTCCCCGCACCGGCGGCGGAGACACCCCCGCCAGTCCTCCGTCGGCATCCCAGCTGTCACCGTCCACGTTCATCGCGGCCTTGCCTCGGCGGAGTTTAAGTTCAGAGCCGCCTCGTGAGCACGGGTCTTCGCATCGTCTTCGAAGCAGCTGGACCCGACGTGATGGTCCAGCCCCGCCGTAACAGCTGAACGGGTCTTGCTGAAACACCACGGTCTCCAAGGCCATTCGAATTCCACCTTCCAACTCACTCTCTTCTTTCTTTGATTGGGGTCAGAAGCAGAAAGAGACAAGAGAGAGACGGAGGGGAGTGGGCGTTCGAGAGCTGAGGTGGGTGTAACGATGAAGGAGAAGCAACGGGGATTGCCTCTGCAGGAGAAATGGAAGTTTACCTTCAACAGCAAGTTGTGATTGAATCAATGTCTCTGTCCGTGGTCAATTTATAGGGGGTGAGCGAACGTGTGCGATCGTGGTCATCGTATCCAATGCTTCCCTACTTTTCCTGAATTTACATCAGAACTAATGGCGTTGGATCCACTTGACAGTGACGTCTCTCTCTGTCTCGAAATACTGATCCCTCTGGAATTTTTCGAACGCCCGACTAATCTTCGTATCATACGGCATTGCGGCGTGGCGGCCGCATATTTGTACATTGCGGTATACATACCATAAGAAACACGAGAGTGATTGGTGCGAAAACATTCAAGCTGACAGTAGTATATATATATTGTACATTCTCTTATTTCGGAAAATTTCAAATAAGGGCTTGAGCTGTTTTCATTTCTTCCAAATAAAGCTCTGAGTGACCTCTTTTTAAATAAGGGCCTGAAATGAAACTTCTTTGAATAAGAATCTGAAGTGGTCATGTCATCTTAAAGAGGATCTGGCCTCAAGGAAATTTTCATCATTTAACTTCTTGATTTTTTTCTCCCTCCTGAACCCCCTCCTCCTCTCGACCCTCTGCCTCTACAATCGCAGGTCTTCCTTTGGTCAGAGAAAGGGAGGCCCCTCTTGCCTATGGCCACTATCCCACAATCGATGAGGTGTCCAAGATTCTGGGTGAGGGCCGATGACCCTTGCCCAGATTTGGGGTAGGGTTGCGGCCCTCTCTCAATTCTAGTGAGTTCGTCGGTCCTTGCGGAGGTGTCGATGACCCCGTTGCCTATTGTCGGTGCCCCATCGATGGTGGGCGGTGGCCGCAAGTGGTGGTGGTCGTTCATGGTGGTCTCGGCGGTTGGCTGTGGGAAGGTGATAAAGACGATGAATTTTTCTTTTTCTTTTTTTTAAAACTTTTTTAAATGGATAAAAAGAAAAAAAAATAAAAAAAATAAAAAAGACAATCAACGAAAATGCCAATTAGGTCAAACTCTTTTTGAAACAATATGACTACTTGAGGCCTTTATTTGAAACTGTTATATCACTTTAAATCCTTATTTAAAATAAGGTCCATTTCAAGTTTTTATTTGAGAAAATGAGTGAACTTCGAACCTTTATTTAAAAATTTTCCTCTTATTTTTGCTGAATATTATAATTTCATTTCTTTTTTTTTGACACAAATCTATAATTTTACAACTTGAACTCCAATGCATAACGAGGAAACCTTATTTTCGAAACTTTATCTTAAATTTCTCTTCTATTATTTTATTTTGTTTTTGAAATTTAGATTTTTGCTTTGGATTCAAACTCGAGACATGTTCTTAACAACCTCTACCTATACTCGACATATGAGTCAAGTTACAATTGCTTCACTAGAATCCAATCTTTGCTACAGCTCTTTCATAGCCCCATGTGGGTTCAACCACCATGGATATTTTTCAAGGCCAAGCTTAGCTTGAACTTTGCCATAACCATGGACATCATCAGAACACTAACTCCACCTGCACCTTAACTAATCCATAAGGATTTTCCGTTAAAACCTCATCAATCATAGATAAAGCAAAATTATCGTTGCATCTATATTTATTAGGAGATCGAATATGCTTATTGTCAAACTCAACAGTTACAACAAGTGTTGGCTCTATACGCTCCACCTCGTTACAAGCATCATTTGCTTCGATTACCTTGCTAACACCCCTACCTCGAGAGTGTTTGGTTGCAACTCCACCTTAAGCTGAACATTGTCGAGATTCGCACGACACTGTCAATAGCACTCTACCCAGAAGTACTGGAGACTCATCAATGTAACTTCTTTGCTAAAAACGTGTGAATTTAATTCTAAACACCACAGCCGACTGTCTCGTTCACTTTATGTATAATTTAGGAACATGCCCTTTTTGCCCTTCCATCAAACTTATCATCATTCACTCGAACATAACATGGACAATCAAATATTATAAAAAAAGAATAATTCGTAATGTCACTTGATTACACTTTTTAGGGAGTTCGACATCCAATCGCCATCGATTGGAATCTATTTACTCGGTAACTTTTCTTACTATGCTCATATGCTAGGAATCTCCTAGCCATAACAATATTAGAGATCATTTTATGGGGCCTTTTTAGTAATGTTTTGCTCATCTACTCTGCAATATATTATGGTTCACTGGCATTACCCTGGTGTTTCATTATGGCTTTCTTCATGCAGAATTGGTTTAACAGCTTTGAGCAAAACTCTCTGTTACTGTCAGTCCACACATACTTGATCATTTTACTAGTATCTATTTCGATCAAAGTTCTTAACTGTCTGATCCTAACAACAACATCAAACATGTGCCTTAGCACAAACACCCAAGTCTTCCTCGAGTAGACATTCATAATTTGTAGCATAAATCTAACACTCGAAGTAAACTATGACAACCAATGAACATCTAAGTGAATTAACTCTACAATTTTAATGGTTTTCTCCGATAATCGATTGCACTTTATGCCATTGGTCTAAGTCACATCACCTACATTTATTTAGTTCATTGGTAACATAAACATACAATAAATTCCTTTTACTTAGAACCTTCAAGCTTATATCGCTAATGTGCCGCAAATATACATGCCACAATTCAGACTCTCGAATAGATGCATATAACGTCTTCACCTTGAAATTTGTCACTCTCTCACCTTGAAGCTCATTTAAACCACCGTGGTTGATTCCTTCATCACACGAGGGCACCTCGAATGACTTTTAGAATTCTACATTTAAAAGAATACTGACACCTGACTGAACTTAGGATACTCAAGAAAATCAAGTTCCTAGGTTTATAATTTATGATTCAATCGACACAATTAAAAGGCTTAAAATTGAGTAAGCTGCTGTACAATAGGTTTATGACTTTTTAGACAATTTTCTCCTCAAATTTCACTCCCTATAATGCATGCGCATCTGTGATCAGCATCATCTATGATTTGCATCAAATTATTAACCTGGCATCATTATCTTCTGATGTGCATCCACACGTCCTCCTATACTTAGTGCATGTACGGCGCGAAAGTCTCTTTCAAACTGCCAGAAGAACTCAACCAAAGATCCCCGAAAGGCCCTCTTGATTCATGGAAACATACACATGCATGTGCTCGGAATCTTGATCAGAAGAACATTAGCATCGAAACCTAAGCATCTTAAGATGATTCTCCTAAAGTGTTGGGCTCTTATGGATTGCTCCCCACGGTTGATGCATGAATTTCAAACCGGTAATTATCCATTTCTCAGCATGCTAAAAATCTCTAAATATCTCATATCACTTGATTAATAATGGCTACCCGGACCTCGACAGTCTTTTCTCCGTCTCATCAAGGCAATTGCTATTGCAACCCATAAACATAATTAAAACGGCTCAATGAAGTCACCTACATCGCTTATCAAATTCGCGGTTGTACTCTGTAACGAGCCTTAGCCAATTCGACAATTCTAAGTTTTCCATCAGTACTACATAGTCGCAAGCAAAAACAAAAAGCACACGATCGTAGAAAGATACTTAGATGTTTCATGAGATCATTCGTGTCGCCATCCAACCTAACCAATTGCTTACGATCAAGATGAACATGATGTGCAGGCTAAGGCACGATCATATGGGTGTCCTATTTTACAGCGCGAGCCCGATCTCCCACAAAGCACCATGGTGACGTCATCTGTCAGCATGCGAGAGATTGGGAAATTATCTTAAGAGCCTTGACACAGTTATACTTTTGTTAATTCAGTCTAAAACTTTTTAATTTTGTCAATTGAGTCCTAAACCTATTCGTATTTTACCAATTGGGTCCATTCGGCCAATTTTGACTAGTAATTGCTAACGTGGATGCCGATCGACGTACGTGGCATGACGTAGGATGGCTGAGGCTAAAGTAGATAATTTTTTTTTGATAGTATTTTGATATTTTCTCGAATTTTTTGTTTATTTTATTTGTCATTTTATGTTTTCGTTTACTTTTTCCATTCAAAGGGCCGGCGGGACCACGTACGATAGCTAGCGTTCACGTCAGCGGTTTTCGATCAAAATTGACTGGATGAGCTCCATCGATAAGAGGTAAAAATTTTGATCCGAAAGTGTATTTAGTTTAGGATTTTTTGGATATTTTTTTTTTTTGCAAGAAGCGACGAGGAACCGCCTTTTGGTGGTGGAAAGATCGAGGGAACCGCCGTACGACGAGGCTGAAAACGTGAAAAAGTCTTGAAAGAGATCGTTGCGATGGTCTTTTCAACCGAGAGGGCAAGTTACTCCTAAGTGCTCTCTATCTTCCATCCGCACGCAAAATATAATTGGCAAAGACTTTTGCCCCATCTTCATTATTGGGAATTAAGTACAAAAAAAAGGAGGAAGAGTGGGGGGGGCCTAAATGCGGGGGCCAGATCTTGGAAAAATCTCAACCATTGCGAAGATGCGTGACGGTAAATGTCAAAGCCATCTAACCCCGACGCTTGATTTGTCGTTTTGGGATCGAGGCAACCAAGGCTGGCGACAAACCCGCTCTGTTACTGTCGTAGCCTCTCTCATTCTATCGTGTGTTAACTCCGCGATTTCGAGACGTCGTGAGGATCATACAGCTTGGAAACTGGAGATCGCACGCTCGGATATTGCCGATCCGACGCAGAGGTTTTTCTAAACGAGACTTACCTGCATGAGTCGCGGGACTTAAAACCGATTTGTGAAGGGTGTTTCATTGACCTCCAAGTAGGGGAGATCTATGTTCGAGTTCTTCACTTATCAAAAACAATAAAATTCATCGTATTTTGGCTCGTTATTGTCATACTAGCCTAAGGGATCACCTCACCTGTGTGCGCCGACATCGAAAGAAAAATTAAATTCTTTGCTCCAATTCAAAAAATAAAAAATTGCTACAACATCTCATCCGTATTTTCTTAGTAATATGCCATTGTTGTCAATCAAATCATGACATGGGTTTCATACAAGTTGTTGCGTAAAATTCGGAGGCAAAGTCCGCTTTCGAAATTGTTTCGTAACAGAGAGAGATTATCTCCAGGTGTACGGCATAGCCGATAAACCCTTCATGGGATTTCAACATCAAATTTACGGTGTGTTTGTTTGAATGAAATAATTTTCTCCGCGAATAAGTGCTTTGGGATTTCAGGCGTTCGGTTTCTGAAAGCCAATTTTCTAATAAGAAATTGGAAAATTAGTTTCTTTTATTATTATTATTATTATTATTATTATTTGGTTTTTACTTTTTTAAAATAAAATTCCTGAAAAGTCCTTGTCATCTGCCAACCACCCAACCTGCACGTTCACACTTTCGTGTTTTTTCCAAGCCCAAGTCGCACTCCTCGGGGGAGGGTCCTTGAGATCCCCTCCCAATCTTTCGAGACACGACCCGTTCCAAAAGACAAAAACTTACGTGTCCGATCCATACAATTGAGAGTCCAATGATAGAGTAATAAAATAGAAAAGAATGCATTCCGCCGGCCGCGAAATTTGACCGGAAGCCGGCACATCGCCAGAAATAGATTTTGTTCATTTCTACTCCTCAGACGAATTCCCGAACATAAGAACGCTTTTTGGTCGTTACAGAAAAAGAACCGAAATGCGTTTGGTGCAACCCTAAGAATTTCTGTTCTTAATCGTTTTTTTTCATTTAAGTATGAAAACATCAATGCAGACTTAACCATTCGCGTTTGGATAAAACGGACTTTTGCAAAGGCTTAACTGGTTAAGATATTCTAATATGACCTCATAAATTCCAGCGTAATATTCAATAGGAATGTCAAAAATACCGGAGCTAGCCCTACCCGGCCCGACCTGAAATTTTTAGGGTTTTCGATTCGGGTCAGGTCGGAACGAGTATTGAGTAAATGATTTCATATAGTTTGACGGTTCGAGTCGAGTCGAACCAGGGGTTTTTCTTGTTGTTGTTGCACTTCTTCTTCTTCCCTTCTCATTTGCATTCCCAAAAATTCTAAAAAAAAAAATGCTGTAATTAATGAAAAAATCCAAAAATTGATAATGTATAACTTTGCCCTCCTCGTCGACTCCCACCACACTCACCTCCAATAAAGAAAAAACATGACTTAATAAAAGCTCAAGTTTTAATATTATTCTTATATGTAGATGCAAAGCATTCGAATACGAATTTAAATGTTCTTCCATTGTTATCAATTCTTTCATGTTACATACGAATTTTTCAGTGCATCTTCTGTAAAATGCAGAAAGATCTTAACGTAAAAATTAAAAGAAATCAAATCAATTATTTTGATTTTATGTTAATATTATTTTGATGACAAGTGTACTAAGGAAGCTAAAAGTACAAATGTTTCTGAAGAAAAAAGAACGAACCAAAACCAGCTCAGCCCAACGACTTGGGTATCTACAAGTCGGGTCGGGTTATGTTGAGCTTATGTCTATTAAATGTTATTGTTTCTCTTTTTTGTTCTCGAAACAAAAAAAAGAAGTATTTTTCTTACTTTTTATTTCCACTCCAAATCTATTCCTTCCCCGGTGATGTGTTCTAAGAAACAGAAATATGAACTGACGTATACAAATGGATTTCTGTGTTTTTTTTTTTCTCATAGTACAATCTCATAGGTTTTTCTCGTGGCATGTGGTTCGCCAAGATTTCGTGATCGGCTTACGAACATATTCGAATTCAAATCAGGAGTATACTTGATCCAAAGGCCCCCGATTTTTCGGTTTTCTCATTGAAACGAAGGATAATATCCCCTCCTCGAATAGTTCGTATTGATTTCTCATTCCATAATCCTATTTCAATGACATTTTTCCGTGTGGATTTTTTTTTTTGGGGCGTGGGCTTGTGGGGTTAGTGCAGATTAGCTGTGTCGTTGACGTGGAAACGTCAACTCGGCGGTTCGATTGGGTGCGCAAAGTCTTGAGCCATTGAAAGCATTCACCTCGAAACGATATCTTTGAAGAAAATACTTTATTCAAACTCGTCTCACGTGCGAGAGCTGGATAATCCAAGACTACTTAATCACGAAAAGGGTAAAGATGATCGAAAGTGATCATGCTGACATAATCTTGCCCCTAATCCAAGGCTTGATTTGTGCTTTGAGCCTCATTGATTTGGGTTGGCCCAGTGGGCCGTCACGCTCGTGATCAAGTCCACACGCAAGCGCAACATCCACGATTACCCCCCCCCCCCCCCCCCCCCCCCCCCCCCCCTCTATTTTGAATTAGAATGTATATTCAAGATTTTGATACCGTAACCTTCGAGTATGTACGATCTTAATGAGTAATGTTGGGTGATGCTTGAGAATTTCTTATTGGGTGCTAAAGAGGGGCCACATGCGATTTTGCATATCACTCAGCATACCAATTTTAATTGATCTAGCATTATTTATTTATTTTTCTCTTATTCTCTTGTTTCCATTTTCGTGGTCACGACCAAAATATGAAGTTAAGAATAAAATCTGAAGATTGTCATAAGTTAGCATTTTGGGCCTTGGGTTTTCTCTGTGCCAAGTTGGGCCACTTCCTTGAAGTAGCGAATGAGGAAAAAGGCCTTCGTAAAGTCCAATGGCAGGCCCAAAACTCCACTTCCTCCCCGATGAAGATATATGTTCCAATTAGGGTTAGGGCTTTAGGGGCCTCTCTTACTCTTCCTCCGCGAGCCGACCGAAGCTTCACCGCATCCTCCCGAAAGCAAAAATGGTGAAGGGACGCCAAGGAGAGCGCGTCAGGTCACCGATCTACATGCTTACGTTGCATTTCTTCTTCCAATCGATGCGTTTATGATCGGGTTGATTTAGCTGCTCGCGTGTGCTTATTTGTTCCCTGTTACACGTTCTTGCAGACTCTATGTGAGGGGGACAGTCCTCGGATACAAGAGGTAAGCGACGAATCGAATTGCGTTCCGATCTTTTGCTTTGCTTGGCACTCGCTTCAGCGAGTTTATAGGAAGAATCAAATGACTTTGTTCTTTTAGCTTTGATTCGGCTCTAGCTTTGGGAGATGAAGGCGATTTGCAAGTTTTGATCTTTTGTGTGATTTGCAACAGAAGTGGCCAATCTAGTAGCTTTGCTCTCTTTTCTGCTCCATAATTTGCCCCATTCAGAGTAATTTGCTCCATTCAAAATGTACCGTCTCGATTCGTGAATGAAACAGGAGAATGCCTTTTCCTTCGGTTTATGTATGTATTCGAGGCTTCATTAACAATTAGCTTCAATCTATGAAGAAGGAAAATGAATAGCAAAGAAAAATTTCCTGATTCTTAGAATTCTGGATGATTCAAGTATGTAGTTGAAATTGGAACCGCAAGGTTTTGTGCTTATGGTGCTTGCAATGCGGTGGTTGAAATAGGTCGAAGTCCAACCAGTACCCAAACACGTCATTGATCCAGATTGAGGGAGTGAACACCCAAGAGGATGTGGCGTGGTACTGTGGCAAACGCATGGCTTATATTTACAAGGCCAAGGTGAAGAAGAATGGTTCACACTACCGCTGCATTTGGGGCAAGGTCATTAGACCTCACGGCAACAGTGGCGTTGTTCGTGCTAAATTCAAGTCCAACTTGCCTCCCAAATCCATGGTATGGAGTGCTGCTTAACTCTAGCATGTCTACTTTTGGGGCTAACTTGAGCATGTATCTTTAGAAAACAATCTTCATTCTTATGCTTAAGGAAGGAAAAATTTGGGCCTTCTCCGCAGGGAGCGAAGAGTCAAGTCTTCATGTATCCCAGCAACATATGAGGTTCTATTAGCTGTTTTGCGTATCATCTTAACATATTTTATTTTCAACACCCATTCTCTCCTCTGAT
This sequence comes from Psidium friedrichsthalianum, assembly GCA_019149425.1. Taxonomy (NCBI): domain Eukaryota; kingdom Viridiplantae; phylum Streptophyta; class Magnoliopsida; order Myrtales; family Myrtaceae; genus Psidium; species Psidium friedrichsthalianum. The sequence continues at coordinate 39,788 of JAGVVM010020051.1, forward strand.
TCTGATCATGTCTCCCTTACTATATGTTTCAATTGGAAACTTGTTTGATGGCATTTTGTATGGACATGGAGGACTTGACCCTTTTAAAGTTTAGATGTAATGTTAATATGTTTGAAGTTTTTTTCCCTCCCCCCCGGTTAATTTCTTGAGTTATCTTGAGAATTTGAGCTGCTTTCTTGATAAGGACCGAACATATTATACTGACTGAACTCGAGTACAACAAATTAACCTTGTCCTTTTTTTATTATATATTTTACATGTCAAACATGGTGTTTTTGTTGTATTGAACTTTTTGGGTTGATTACAGTTATCGTTTTCATCTTTTTTGTAATCTTGGAATGAAATACCATAATTCGTAACTTTTATACATGCTCAATTTCAGTGCTATAATTTTTTTTAATCACTTGAGGCTGCATTGGTGAAATATTGTTTACCTGAGTGCTCACCTTGGCTATTCATGCTTTTTTTTTTAAAATTAAATTTTGACTCCGCATGACCTTTTTAAAGAAAAATTTAAGTCCTACGTGGACAATCTTTGGTTGATGTGGCAAAAAGGGGTCAAAGTGTTTCCTCAATACAACTCTCCATCTTCACATTTCAAGCGGCAGAGATTGAATCTCGTCTCTGCTAGGCAAATAAGTGATTGTGTGTGGCAAGGGTTCGAGACCTTGACTCAACCTTGGGAACCCTCCAGACTAATTAGGAACAGGAAAGTCAAATTTTCTTTTAAGGGAATTGAAGGCTTAGGTTTTTCTTATGATTTGGAATGGCTTGGCTATAAAAAGAGGAAATTCTGGAGTAAAAGACGAGCGCCCGAGGCCGAGCGCTTCCCTCTTAAGCAATGAGGAAGCGTGGTATTCCACAGAGAAATGTATCCGTGGCGCACATTGTTGTGTGACGTCGCACATTAGCAACTTGGGGCTTCCATGGCCGCTCTGCTGACTAGTTCTTGCAGCTGAGCGAGGGTTTTTGCCCTACATTCAACCAAATAAAGATTGCTCTTTGCTTTGGCTCCTTTCAGGTTTCGCATCTTGTGTTGAATCTTGATCGTCTTTTCTGGTGCCTTTTCAGTTTTGTTTGTTTGAATGTAATCTTTTTCCTACGGTTTTGGATATTTCTAGGAGAATATATGATTCACCTTTGGAAGCTGCTCTGCAATTTCCTTTTTAAATACGTTCTTTGGAAATCTGATCCCTTGAGGCGAATATGAACCCACGCTCTTCCACATTTACTAACTATGCTCCCCTGTTTATGTCTTCTTTGCAGTTCCTGCTTCCTGGGGGGGCATCTGATCCCAGCTTCGTGGTGGTTATTTTGCGAGGACCTACATAGACATGTAGCTAAAGGAAATTGATTTTTCTGAATTCATTAGGAAAACGTAGTGTCTGCGTTGACATTGTTGATTTTGACTAGTTGTTTGGAGTTAGATGTTCCAATTTTGACATATGCGCATTTCGCTTGGGTGCTGGTTTGGTTTTCTTTCATGCTGCTTTTGACATTGTTCTGAGAGACTCTAGCATGGACATGGTTTGAATTCTGGGGCATTAACAATTTGTTTGCAGTCAAACACTCCACTCCACCATCTCTGTCCATCGGCAATGGAATGCCATTGCAACAGCAGCAGCTGCGGCTGTGGTAACACTCGTTATGTGTCCCGCTGATGGCGGAGTGAGAGCGTATACCACGGCAGAGTCTTTTTGTGTTTTATCTTAGTCATCGGTTCCATGACAATCGTGCTCGTCATATTGATTGTTATTCCCCTTGCCTAATAGCGTAGCAGAGCCCACAAAAGTCATCTAAGATGAGTTGAAATTATCGTTTTCTATGCGTGATTCTCTTTGTACTTTATATGCATAGTCCGATAGAATTGAAATGATCAATAGCCGTCTCATTTTGCTTAAATTGCACATGTTTTCTAATTTGGGACCTCTAAGAATGACCTGGTTCATAATATTTTCTCAAGTTAAACTATCACGTTGTGGTTCTATCGTCATTATATTTATGCATAAGCTTAAAAAAGTGCACGAATGGAATACATTAATAGAAAAGATTATGAGCGGCGAAGTTTGGGTATGTTGCTGTTTGAAAGGTACTAAGTAATAGGTCTCATAAATGATTTGCGTGGCGCGGCCTTCAAATATGGTGTGATCATAGGGTCACATAACTTAAAGCGCGGTTATGAAATTAGACGTGATTATTTATGTGTCGAAATTTCTATTAAACCGTCTAATCGTTACTTCACAAGGTTTTTTAGACAAACTGATATTTAAAGAGAGTGCTACAGATGTTGAAAAATTAAAAATGATGAAGTAAGCTACAATATCAAATATTTTGTATACAAAAAGATCGATAATGTCGTGATTATTGATGTTTTTTATCCCGCGAGAGTGCACGTGTTAACTTTTCTAGTTACGGTATAGTCTTGTTTCCGTTTCTTGTGACCACTGGCGCAATTAACAAACGCCTTTTATAGGACAATGGGTTGTCTGAATTCTCCATTTTGCTCCGGCTTGTTATTTCAGATCGAAGCTGCAATTTGCTGGGAAAAAGCAGACAGTTTGCACAAACGAATCAGTCTAAACATGTTGCCCATGTCCCTCAAAAACAGATAAATCCGAACCTTCCCGGAGCGTCAATCAAGGGTGTCTCCCATTTTGTTGGACGCCGTTTCATTGAGCAAGTTGTTAGCCTATGACGTGATTTTATGCATCGGTGATGGGTAGCGCGAGTTAAACCAATCACACCAATCGATCCAATAACGAGGGGAATCACTTTTTATTAAGTTGTAATTCAATGATCCTTTCAAAATCCGAGGTTGTAATCTCTTCTCATCAATAAACAATGACATTGCCAACCAAAAGAAAAAAAAAGGAAAAAAAAAAAAGAAGAGAGACAAAATTTTCCTTCCTGTACTGAATTTTGTGCAAACAAACCCAGATGAATCATCTATAACCATTTTCTATACACCAGTATTGTAGACCCTCTTGACTATCTGACCATAGTGAAGTAACCTATGAAGAGCACAACCAAGAATCCAAAGACGATACGGGAAGTCTGTCAAAACCCCATGATGGGGCCGAGTGCAGTGCATGGAATCGCTATACCGATCGCCGAAATTACGACTGTCGACAAAACCACCTGCCATGATGCGATCTCCTGAATGAACGGGAGCTTTTCTGTTCTAATCAAGTGAATGATGAGCGTCTGCATGAGTAGCCCTTCGACGAACCACCCAGCGCGGAAGAGATTCTTCCATGTTAACTACATCAGCATCATAGTAGAACCAAAGAAACAGTAGTGTGGCCACATCGCACAAGTACATACAGGGCCATTCCATAATATGAACGTTGGTAAACCTTGCTGAGACCATCTTTGTGGGGTCTTCACATAATCTTCCTCCATTTTGTCCCATGGGATGGCAATTTGGCCGACACTGTACAAGAAGTTCTGCGTGAGAAGTTGCCTAGGAGTCAATGGCTCGAATTGGAGGAAGAGAGTTGCTATAAGGAGGGAGAGAACGCTTCCTACGTTCGCAATCACACACATCTTTATGTACTTCATCGTGTTACCGTAAGTCATTCTTCCTCTCACAACTCCTGCAACTAGGACATTTAGATCTTTCTCAAGCAATATGATTTCCGAGAAGTCTTTAGCAACCGATGCCCCTGAATTAACAGAAATGCCAACATTGGCTGCATCGAGCGCAAGTGAGTCGTTGATTCCATCTCCTAGGAAACCAACCAACATGGTTTCCACAGTTTGCAAGGACTGGACAACACGAAGTTTTTGCGTGGGGGTGAGCCGGGCCAGCACGTGTCGCCCTTTGGACTGTTTCATGAAAGGATTCTTGGTTAAGTAGCTCCAGATCAGGTCCCGTTATGACATGGGTGGTTCTGATGCCGACTTCCTGGCAAAACCTTTATTGCCAGTGCAAGTGAGTCACCAGTTAGTACTTTGGCTTTTACTCCCTTCTCAGCTAACCGCCACAATGCTTGCTTAGCCGAGTCCTTTGGCGGGTCATAGAATGTTATAACGCCAAGAAACACCATGTCTGATTCTGTTATCTCATCATCATCCTTGGTCTGACCACTTCTATTCTGCAACAGGTAAAGGTAGCAATCAGTAAAAGCAAGTTATTAAGATAAAAAAACAACAGACAGGAGAGAAACTTCAGCACTAAGGTTTTGTTTTTTTTTTCCCCTATACAAGATCATCTGCGCCTCAGAGCTTAATGCTGATGATTTGGGACAAACTATGTTGTCAAGGTGAGAACATTTCCAGGGAAAGGTAGCTGTACGATGAAGGCACAGATTGAAAAGTGTATACACTGCTAACTCAAAGTTGCGCATTGAAACACTTTCCTTTTAATGTTTTAAATTAGAAAAATTAAGGGACTTTTCAGTACGCATCTCCTTTACCCAAAAAACCTCCTAAAATGATGCTACTTGACTCTGAGAGATCGCTAATGAAGCATTATCTACTCATGCAATACAAGCAGAGTCGTCAACAATGTACTGAAACTAATATAGGCAAAAAAGAAAATTCAAGTGAGGTAATAGTACATATCAGATTCAAAAGGATAGAGTTTATACGGACCTTTGTTAGCCTCTTCACTGCAACAGCGATTAGTCTTAGCCCCTCATTACTTAACTCTTCTCCCAAATTCAAAATCTGATATTCTTAGAAAATGCTGTAGTAGAACCACTGTCAATTTTCTCTATAACGAACACACTTTCATCACTTCTTCTAGTGCTCCTTTTGTTACCATAAATCTTTCACTGCTCTTGCTTTTGCTGTCTCTTGAATTTGATTCAATTTCTAAAATAACAGATACACGTCTGCGAATAAAATCAAAAGGGATCTCATCCACTTTTGTCCATCTGGACGGCTGAAATCTGTAGCCGTTTGTGTAGACATATGCCAATATCGCATCATCAAGAGGATACTTCTGATCAGTCTTGAAGTAGGAGTTAAGAAAGGCAAATTGCAGACTTTTTCTCTCGTTACACCCCAGCTATCGAGATGGTCGACCATAATTGCCCGATTCATGGTTAGTGTACCAGTCTTGTCAATGCATAAAATATCCCTGATGACAGGAAGAAACGCATAACAATTGAGTTTTTGATAATACAGGCATCAAATGCGGGGTACTACAAATAGACGACTCTACAAAATTGGGTACCATAAGCTGAAAGCAAGTTCTATCCAGAGCTATATCAAAATGTAAGTCCTTCCGTTAAGCTTTAGCAAATAGTATCAGGCACGAATCAATTCATCTCACATTCACAAGCATCATCCGATAATCAATTCTTGTCTGGTTGTTCAAAAATTTTAGAAATTCTCTTCAACTTTACTATAGAGACTGGAGTATCCTTGACAACTAAAAGACGGGAAATTTTCCAGCTAACACCCGAAGAGAGAAAATTGTTGCGTCAGCCAACCACCCACAAACTACGGAAAATCTTTGAAGGCTACTTCTTGGTTAAATTGAGAATCCATCTCAAAAGTTATTCGAACTGACAGTTGGGGACACACTATTCAGATTGGCTTTCCATACATGGACAGAATATTTCGAAGGACACAGCTGAGATTTTTTTTGGTCTTGACTTTGACAATCCTAAGGGCTGACTGATTGTAATGAAGAACTTTGCTAACTTCTTTCTCTCTGAAATTCATAATGAAGCTGCTCTTTTCTGGGGAAATATTAAGAATATAGACTATACAACCAAGAGGTGTGTAGATGCCACAGGCATATCGCAACATGCAACTGGAATTAGCTGCTACCATGAAGCTGAGAATAGCTAGCTTGAGAAAATTGGTAGCTGGATGAACTAAGAAAGTAAAAGCCTACTATTGGAGAGGCGCACAACTTAGACAGCTAAGTGGTGAAGTAAAATTAATCCTTGTGCAAACATGGGCGCTTAGCCCAGACACGCTTTTCTTCTCTATTATGGGAAAATAGCTTCAAAACGAAAAATGTTCGAACTTTTTGAAACTCAATGAGAAATGTGTGAGTGCTTGTGTGATCCTCACTCGTTGCATGGTCTCTCTCTCTCTCTCTAAACACACACAACCCCCCCCCCCCCCGCCCCCGGCGGCTCTTGTGTGGACATGCTTGCACGCCGCTTAGGGGTTGACTGCAAGTGTGCGCATTTTTTTGTTTGAAGAATCGGGAAACTTTCACAAGTAGCCCCCTACTTTCATGTATCTCAACAGAGACACTTCGTCAAGGTGCAGGTCCTGGAAAGATCTCTAGAAGCAGGAGTGCTTGCTTGAATTTCGCTAAAGGAGATCTCCATAACTCCTCATAAATGACAAAGGATATACATAGGGTGTTCATAAGGTTATCGCAAAAGAGAATATGGCCCTCAGAGTAATATACGGTATCCTCATACAGGTGCATGAATTTTCTAAGTAAAGCATGCATGTTTATGAGTACTTATGCACTTGCAGACCAGTCGCTCAAAATGCTGCTAATTCAACACTTACATGGATCCCATGTCTCGTATAGCCGTTATACTTTTGACGACACATCTGTCCTTGGCCATAGCAAGCGCTCCTTTGGCAAGACTTGTGTTAACTATCAGAGGAAGCATTTGAGGGGTCAACGCACATGCCACAGAAATTCCAAAAAGGATGCTCTCACTCAGTTCTTTAGATGAGAAATACTCTGTTAAGATTATGATAGCGACAACTACTAGCATTACACCGACAAGAACATATGATATTCTCCGCACGCCCTTCTCAAAGTCATCTGGAGGCTTTCGCTTCCAATGTTTGAAAAATTGTGCTCATATAAGTTTTGGATCCAGTTGAAACGACTAGACCAGTCCCACTTCCTGACACCACATTTGTTCCCTGTACAATGCACATTTGACCATATTTGCTGAGCAAGTCTCGTAGTAAAAATATTACATACAAAAAGGATCCATAACTGAGAACGGTTACGAAAATCACCTAGAAGCAGGCCCCTCAAATAACCAACTACAAATTGGAAGTTGCCACCTTTTGTTTGGAAGAAATCAATGAAACTCATGATAGTACAATCTTTCCCAGCAGACCCATGTAATGCTTAGATCTACTGCGATAATATAGAACATACACCTAAATTCTTACCAAGCAGAACCAATTTATATCTTGTAATCAATTGAACTGCCAGAAGCTATGATTCTTTTTCCTATCATAAAAAAAAAACAAATTGAACAGCATTTACCTACCATGAAACATATATTTCTCAAGTCAAGTAGAGGAGTGCTCTGATTTTCCCTGATATCAGCGATCTTGTCCGCTGTTACTGACTCACCTGTTAATGAGGACTGACTGTACAAAATCAGTGTGTCACCAGGTGATCAACCAGTGCCCGTAAGACTACAGAAGGAGACGCTTAAAAGGACTCTGAAATCGTTGTTCACATGCCAAGAAAATTTTATAGGTGCCATACCTGACGACGAGGTGCTTGAGGATAATAGGCGCACATCACCAGGAAACAGGTCCCCTGGTTCAAATATGACAATATCACCAGGAACAACATCCTTTTGGTCAACTTGAACTACTAATTCAGTCTGCTCAACTCTGCCAGCACATCTTTGAACTTTAATGGGGCATCTGACGAATTCAGAAAGTTTCATAGCTGCTTTTGAACTGCTGAATTCCTGACAGGGATCAGAGTGAAAAATTTGATATTGAGGCTTAAGTACCTAATGAGTGTGCATATTAAGCAATAATTACCTGATAAAATCGAAGGGAGACACTTATGAAGACCAATACTAGCATGATACATCCATTAGGATTATCGCTGGTTATGTATGAGAGTACTGACAATACGATCAAAATGATGTTGAACGGATGAAAGAAAGCATTCCATAGGAGATGCCACCACTTGGAAAAGTATACTCAGGAGGAGCATTGGGACCATTTTCTCTCAGTCTTCTCTCTGCTTCAGCGAAGCTCAACCCTAAAACAACAATAAAAAAATTTGTCTGCATCATTATGGAACATACAAGGGCAACAAAACACGCTGCATATAGAAAAAGAAGTAATCAAAAAACTCAAAAACATTGGTCTCTTGTTAACCTGGTAGTGTCTACACTTAAATATTTTAATATATACTTTAACATCTTGTGTTGCCCATTATCGAAATCTCTTTGCTTTGTCCCTAACCATGTGTACATCTAATTATGGTCATCTAAGGGTGGCTAGCAAAGTGTAATCAGATTGAAAAAATGACTGAATGTAACTTCTAAGGAATACAGAGAAATTTTTGATAAGCATCTTCCACTACCAGTCTAATTACACTTGGAGTTTTCTTTTTTTGTAATTTTGAAATTTTTACTTTACATCCTCAACCTTTATTGTTTCTCAACTCTTAAAACCTGCCATCCTCAAATGTATTTATTTTCCTTACACTTCCGCAAATCAACAAAAACCAACTGGGATTTCACAATCACAAGTAGGCATGCATGAGCATGAAACCGTCAGCATGCACCTCCTCCATTACCACTGCCAGCAACTCTCTCTCCATCTTCAGGCAACCAACCACTACGAGCATCTTCATATATTTATAAACAAAATTTGCTTTTACACTAACTTTTTTCTCTGGGTGGTCGATTCAGTGCTTTTGGCAGAGAAAAGACATTTTAAAGATGTTATTGTAAGTGGGCATGCGTTTACATAAGATAACAGAAGTGCCATAATTCGAAGTAAATCACAATGTTCCTGTTTGGCTTGTATGTGAAAAAGAAAGAGGTGGAAAGAAAAGCAATGGCTTGTAACATCCCATGGTAGCAAACTGGTGGTGGTGCGTATAGTGTGGATTGCCTTTCCTTTTGGCTAGAGGGAAATAGGTTGGTTGACTAGGTGATTGTAGTTAATCTTCTTTTAGTTAGTTGCTCTCTAAAATGGTCTGTCAGATTGCTGAGGCAACAAGATCAATACGGGTTGATAATTTAACCTGATGGTGAATAGTAATTCGGTTTTCTTGAGGCTATGACGGAGAAGAGTACCCCGCCTCCTTGTTCTGTGGGAATTCCCTTTATTAGGAGAGCAGAGCTTTGTGCATATTTTGTTCTCCTGTTGCATAGGCTGAGGGAATTTTCTTTGGATACAGAGTTGGGGAAGATGGTTTTAAGGGATGAATCGACATATATAATTTCATGAACTTACAAATTCAATAATTTGCTAAAAGAGAGGAAAGTGAAATTAAACCTATAATGCAGGATGTAATCACTGTATCCCCTTTTAGATAAGCTCTATCAACTTTAATTCTGTTTGATAATATTGCTTTTGCTTGATCAATGTCAATCAATAGGTCTGCAGGTATGTGAAAGTTAGCCACTCTTGGTGATTCAGGAGATAGACCTTGGTGGCAACATAAAAACAATGGATGCTGCAGAGACGGCTCAATTATCCTACAGTTTTGTCGGTATATGCCTCTGCAAAAGGCAGGTCATGTTTAAAAGATAACGAATGTCCTCGCTGAGAGCGGTCTCTTAAGACAGTTATTGAAGTAAGCATGAGCAAGCAGTGCACAGCATACTCACACCTACTGTCACGGTCCAGGCCGTTTGGATTGGGACACTCACAGATGTTGACACCTATAATAAAGCTGTCACATGGTTTATGCGGTGAAAGCTAATAGCGAAGCTCAAGTTGTGAAGTTCCCGAATTCAAATCCTTATCATGCAAATTAAATTTACTCTCTGGCAAGGAAAAAAAAAACCGATTTGACAAGGCTTAGAGTTCACAACTGAACACTGTATGATATTTGCATGACCTTCTGCCTCTTGATCCAATGACTCTATCAATGTGCATGTTCTCATTTAGTAATAGTCAGGCCCAATAAAACTCTGACCTAAGTTAACCAATTTGTTTGTAAATAAAAGAAATGACAACACACCTTTCGAATAATTGGTCATTTCAACTTCTAAAGTAGCATGCAGTAGACATATAAGCTCTGGATGAACTCAGAAGAAAGAAAAGAACTGATATGGAAATTGCATCAAATGTCAAATTGATACGAGCATCAATTGCAAAGGTCGAAATGATGTGATAACCAATTTCTCAAAGATCATAGGAAGCAGAGAAGGAAAGCAGCCCAGCCAACCAGAGTACCTAAGCTGCTACGTATTTGCCTTCGAGTACAATACGACTACGCCTTTCATCGAACAGGTGACACAATACCAATCTCAGCCCAAAGGTGCCGCCATCAACCTAAACCGTGGATCCTCGAAATTGAAACACAAATGCAGCACGAGGAAATCCTACTAACTCACCTCTTTCGGTGGATTGAACATACTCGAAGACCAAGTCCCTCTCCGACTGCGCCAAGGCGTATAGCCAAGAATACAATTTCTCTTCCGCCTCCGTCCTCGACCCGCCATCGATTTGATCTAACAAAGACCACCAAAATCAGTCTCGCCTACCCATTCCAAACCAGAGGCTGGAAAATAAAACAAACTGGACTAGTTCAAAACCCACTTCCGGACATGAACCGCCGTAAAAACCTGGCGACCATATGGGGAAGTCCGCCCTCGCGAGGCCGAGGCTCCCTCTGGATGAGGCCATCTTCGACGGAGTAGTTGTTGCGGCCGTCGTCGTTGGAAGCTAGGAACGGGGGAGCGGTTCTGGGCCGCCCCATAAGAGCAATATGGGGATGGTCGAAATGCGGGTACAGACATATAGGGGAGTAGCAAGTATGAGACTCTGAGGTGGAGTCGACGAATTCATGGTTTTGAGGAAGTTGGAGATTTGACAAGAAGGTATAGAGCGAGAGAGAGGGAGTTTTCAGACAAAAATATATTATAAGACTTGGAACTTCGTTTGTTGTTGCTCTTCTCTGCCCTCTCTCTCTCTCTCTCTAAACCTTCAATTCAACTACCAGACTCCAAGCGACGGTTAGGTGCAGAGGAGGCGGGAGAGGGTAAAGCAGAGCGGCGAACAACGAACAGCCTTCTAACCGTCGAGGTAGTTCGGGCTTTGAACTTCGGAGAACGCCGTGTCGTTTTTCTGTGCCAGCTATAAAATTTCTAGAGTGCGGAGCTTTTGTAATCAACACCCTGAATTTTAAAAATTGTTACAATTACATCCCTCAACTTTCAAATTTCTATTGTTAGTGCCTACGAGTTCGTAGGCCTCTATATGAGATTATTCGCGCTCTGCCACTGGCTAGGCTCGTTGTCCATGACAGGAGTTGGCAGTTCTTGAATCGGCCGATTTCACTCTAAAATCGAAAACTGGACCGGTGCAATTTAGGGTTTTGACAATTTTCTTTTGTTTACTTCTTAAAAGAAAAGGAAAATTAAATAGAAATACATATAGGCTGGTCCGGTCCGGTTGGTCTGGCAGTTTGGTTTCATACCTAAAACTGGGATCCACACTGTTTATTCATGGTTTCAAATCTTTGGGATTAAGCACCATCCATAAATCGTCAATTCAATTCTCGTGCACGCCCCTAGTCCAAGACACCACAATCACCGGATAAAGAGATAAAAACAACAACAACAAAAAAAACAAAAAGAAATGTCCTTACCAATTCATAATCATTCTTGTCGATGATGCAGATCTTTTGCCAAATGATTAGCACGTGCGCGATCTAAGGGATAGGGGATCAAAATTAATCGGAACATGTCTTTTTCTCAACTTTACCAAAGTACCTTGCACTTCAAAAAGATTTGTATACACACGAATCTGACTCCAAATATGTCCTTCTCACACGATTTGATCGTCTGCCTTGTACGACCATTGATTCGAGGTCACCTGAGGTCGGAAAACTTGGATCGTAGGATGTCAATGGGACTGTCCATAGATCGAGAGAGGGCGAGGCTAGGCGAGAGCGACATTGCACCCATAGTTGCGTCCTGAGGAAGGAGGATGAGGAGAAGGGAAAAAGGAAAAAAAAAATTAACGATCGAAATTAAAACAATTGATGTGTTGACAATTTCGAGAAGTAGCTTGAATTTGGCACGTAGATTTGAAACTTTACATAAAGTCGATATAAATGCAAGTACACTAAATTTGTTAGTTAGACCTAATTGTGGACCTAATTTGGTCCTTTGAGTCCATATTCTAAGGGATAAAATGGTCTTAATTTTTCCTAACCACTTCTGCCATAACATTTTAAATAAATAAAATTGGCCAAGAAATCCTTTCTTCATTTATACTAGAATTTAAAATTTGGTTGTCGATTTTCTGCAAAAAGGGAAAAAAAAAATTAGATTACATCTTTGATATTTTGTATATTAACCAACTCAATTTCCTTTCCTTCCTTTTCTTTTCAAGAGCCATGCATAGAGTAGCGATGAATTCTTTATTTATCAATACACATACAGATCCCCAGCACGTAAAAAATTTACGAATAGTTCTTTTTCTCTTTCTTCACTTATGATATTTTCGATTTAATGATAAAATTGATATTGTTTCTTCATTTACTTAATCTTGCTTTTCTCACCAATGTAAGAGTAAAAAAACTTATATCAAATATGATTTGTTCTTTATCGGACTAAAATGAATAATAATTAGTGCCTTGTCAGGCAAGGCCTCTTGAACTCATCTATACAACTGATGAGTCCACTATCACAAATCTTATTAAGATATATGCATGCTTGACTATTCAGGAAATCTAAAATAACATTTCATTCACTTTCTTAATCGAAAAACAAGAGAGAAATATTTTAATTCAAAGAGCACAATGTCAAATCAAGACAAATCACATATGATTTCAAAACAGAAAGTTCTAGATAATAAGAGAAATCATCAAAATAAGGTTATATTTCACATGCTCAAAGAAAACACCTATGATTTCTATACACCAAAATCGGTAGCAGATCACTGAATCCATCTTTAGTAATGAGCACACATCGAGAACCCCATCTAATTTTATGATTTTGCCTTTCGGCAGTGCATGTCTATGTTTGGCGTCCCCAATACCATCACCAAGCAAAATAAAAAGATTAAATGAGTATAGATCTGATACCTGTGAAAGCGAAGCCTTCACGAAGCTCATCTAATCTTTTTCAAAATTGAACTTGTTCATCAACGAAACCTGAGGAAAATAAAACTCTGAAAAAATATACATGCAAAAATTTCAAATCTAGACTAGATCGAATAGAAATCTCTTCGAAACAGGAGGGAGAAGCTTCCGAATCTAAACTAAATCGAAAGAAAAAAGCTCTCAAATGGGAGGAAAACAAGAAAAGAAGATAGAGAACTAGAATAACCCAAGAAGAAGGGAAGAGGAGGGAGAGATTTAACTCAAACCCTCCCCTCCATAAGGTTGAAGAAGAAAGCCTTGTGGAGGAAGGGGGAGAAATATGATGTACCTTTCGCTTCAATTGATCCATTTCAATCCAAAACCTTTTGACAACTATCAATTTAATCCTAAACCTTTTAAAAAATTGCCAATTCAGTCATAAATTTATTACTTGAATAATTAATCAGAAGGACTACATTGTCAAATTGTTAAAAGGTTTAAGACTCTATACAATAGATTGAAGATTTTTTGGATAATTTTCTCGAAAAAAATGGAAGAAGTTACATAAAAAAATACAATTTGTTGGCTTGTGTGGGCTGACATGCAAGCTGCAACACTAGATCTCCTCGGCTCCTCTATATAACAGATTAACCCACTATAAAAATTCAACAAATCGCGTTGAGTCAATATCTTATTCGAAGTATTTGAAACCTCAAAATATTTAACAGATGTTTATTATTGGGATTCTGATATGAAGTATAAATAGTGAAAAAAAAAATTAAGAAAAGATCATATTGAGTAAAATTTATTTCTAGCATTTTTTTTTGGTCAAAAAATTTATTTCAGGTAAGCTGAAAACCAACAAAATACATTCATTGTCATGCAAAGTGTGGATATATTAGATTTCTCAACCTTATCTTACAGCACAAGAGCCAACAAACGATTCAAGGAAATCCCATTCAATGTTACCTATGTTCCATAGCTTGAAATCTCAAATTGTTACTCAGATGTATTAAGAGACATATATAGTAGGGGTGTGCAAAAGAACAGAGAATCGCTCGAACCGGACCGAATCGGCCGCTTCTTGGTTTCAGGTTGGAACCCCCACCTAGACCGCAAACTGATACATATATATTCTAAAATTCAGCTCTCTCATGCTGTTTAGTAAAAGAAAAAAATTCGTACCTTTTGCTCGTCGGACCGCCACAACTCTCTCTCGCCTTTCCGTCGTCCACGCCTCCCCATGCACGTTCTCTCTCAAAAAAGAAAGAAACCCTAGCCCTCTCAATTCTCTCGCCTCACCTAGTTGTCTCCTCTCGGTCCGTTGGCTGCCTCCCCTCTCAACGAGTTAATTGAGCTCTTAGGGTCACCTCCGGCCCTCCATCGGGACATCACGGTCCCGGCCTGCCTCCGGTCCTCCCTCGCAGTCGGTCTCGCCTCCCTTTTCATTGTTGCTTGTTAGCTGAGTTCGTTAGCTCGTGTTTCATTAATGAACTGAATATTCTTCCTTACTGATTGTTGAGCTCGTTGTCTTGGTTTCATTGTCGATTTGTTGAGTTAGTTCGATTGTTGCTTGATGTATGCTTGCTCGTACTTCTCATTGTTGCTTGTCTTTGTTTGGTCGATTGGGAGTCCCTTTGAATTCCGGTTTAAGGTCAGTCCTCATTGCTGCTTTGTTACCCCTTGATTTATCTAGTCGATCGTTTTTGAGCGTATTCTGGAGACACAAGACAAACCTGAGTTGGATTGTATTAAAATTAATGTTCCAGAGTATAGAAGACGACCCATTTAGCGGACCTTTTCGGCATAAAAACACTTTTGAAAAAATCAGCAAATCATCTTTGTTATGAAGAAGACCGGTTATATAGACTCACCTAGGAGTTGGATCGGATCGGTGGTCTTGATCCCTGATGGGTCCATGGAACTAGTTGGCGGTTCCCATTTCTCATTTTGTAGAACTAGCCCTTTAGTGGGCAATTTCCGATTCTATAGTGAAACCAATCATCCTTAATACAAAATATAAAAAGATGTCGATGGTGGATAAAATTTATGACTTGTGATGATTTTGGGACACATAGTAGTAGATCCGTTGTCGTACAAGGTGTAAATATGTTAGAACCGGGTATGAATGGAATAACTTACTAGTTAAGATCGAAAACGAAATTGAGTGGGGTTGGAAAGGGACGCGACCCCATAGATTTGTTCAGTCACAGAAATATTAAATGTATGTGATCAGTAGGTAGTAGGTAGGTCCGGGCGATCTAATCGACAAGCTGGTCCAATCCAACCTGATCGACCTGGACCAAACTTGGCTCGGCCCAGCACCAGTCACTTCAGCTCATGAATCAGAGCTGGCCTGGGGTGGGGATACCCTCCCTTTTGCGCTTAAAAGGTGGCTGTTGCCATTTGCGGACATGGTCGTCCTATGAAGAACGAGACGTGGACATTCCTGGTCGTGCTACCTCGTTATCTGCTGTTTTTTAAACTTAATCCGGTGCATTTCATTTTCTGATTATCGAACGACCAACCACCTTCCTCTCCCCCCGCAAAACCAAAAAAAAAAAAAAAAAGTTTGGTCGCACGTCTCAATTATAAGAGATTCGATCCTTATAACATGGATATGCCCTCCATCTTCACGTGGTATGAGCTATCTGCTCGTTGTATATCGCCTGCCAGATTCCCATCCTCCATTTTCACATTATGGCAAACCAATGCCGGCATGATCACTCTCCTATCACTGGCGTTCTCGTCTTCGCACGGTTGTGTTGCCATGTAGCACGACCCCGGGCCGTCCCCCAACCCCACGGCAAGTAGTCACAGATTGAGCCCCGCCACGGCACTTGTTGTCGTCTTTTTGGTGGTCCCCTTCTTCGCGATTGGCTTCTCCTTTGTCTACATCTGCGAGTGCTCCGACTCGCCACCGCCCCTCACTGTTACAGCCGTGTCCACTCCAGCTCCCCATTTCTCCTCCGCCATCGGGGCAGCCCTTTTCTTCTACTCTCGGCGTCCCAGCCTCGACCTGCGTGGGCTGGACGTGCTCCTGACGTTTGCCTATGGAGAAGCGATGGGCAGGGAGGATTGGATCAGAGGAGTGGAGGAATCCACGGTTTGGTTGTAAGTTTGAGGAGTCGGACACTCTTCGCTTGTTGCCACGGTGCGGTCACACATTCCACACCCCGTGCATCGGCGAGTGGTTAGCGAAACACTTCACTTGCCCCATTTGCCGGAGCACCGTCGCGGTCGAGTGATGAAGGTTTAACCATTAGACAAGGGTCACAAGCTGACGGTTGAGATCACGACCATGCGACAACTTAGACTTCTTTTGATCCGTTGGGTCACCTAAACTAAGTCTTTCCCTCAATAATCAATCAAACTCGCTTACTAACCCGTTCGGATGGTAGAGAGAGAGGACATCTTGAGAGAATGTACTTCTATTGCTTAATTGTTTGTATTCGTATAAAATAATTTTAAATTACACTGATTGTAACAGCAAATACAAAATAATTTTGTTTGGCTAGACATAATATCGCTCGCTTAGTCGTTGAGATAATCATGGTTGGTTTGTATGGATGCATCTTGGAGTAGTGGTCAAGGTCAATAGGGACAGGGACAGCACAACAAATAGCCGCATCCTGTCCGTGATTGGCTCAAGGTTAATTTGATTTAGAGCAGGAAAACTGTCAATTTGCCCCTTAAATTGAACGGGAAATGGTCAATTTGCTGCCACCGCCCAATTGTGCTAATCAATTCGATGAAAACTGCTTTTACCGTCGAATCGATCATGTCGAGAACTACTGATCCTAATGTGATTTTATTTATTTATTTATTTATATCAAGAGAAAGCATATGTCGAAGAAATCCTGCACCATCTAAGCGATAGATTATCAATTTTCCATGTAGATAGGTTTGAATTTCTTATAATCTTGATTCCATGGATCCTGAAGTTGATGTTTTTGAGATTACCTTTTTACCCGAAGGCCGTTACGTGTTGTCTAGAAAGTTCGGACACTCTTTGGAGATTTCCGTATCGATGCTGGACGCGCGTCGGATTTTCGACATGTGGTAAATTCTTCCGACGAGCAAAATCCGACACGGACAGGTCTTTTAGGGTTAAAATTTTAAATTTATAAAAACCTAATATTCTAAAAAAACTCCACCAATGTAAATTTAAGTGAAATGTGAATTATTTTTTTTGTTAGACTCATTGTTAAATATTAAATTTAATGGTGGAATGTGGATTGAATTTTTTTTTCTCCAAGCTTTGTGGATTATTGAAATGGAATATAATGGAATTTGTTAATTCAAAACCATGAATGATACTAATAAATGGTGGATTAATATTTCTGGTGTAAATTCATTCTAGGCTCTTTTATTACTATTTATTTTTTTTTTATGGATTTGAATCAAATTAACCCGATTGAAATAATCATAAAAATAATAATTTATTATGTAGATATAAAAAGGTTAATACTATGAAAAATTCCAAACTGGTACATCTATTATAAATTTATCCCAAACTATTTTTTTATTATAAAAAATCTCGGTACACTTATAATAAATTTATCCAAATAATTTTTTTGATCGGGTAAAATCAAAACTGGTACATCTGTTATAAATTTATCCAAAATTATTTTTTTGACCATCAAAAATCTTGAACTGGTACACCTATGACAAATTTACCACAAACTGATACATTTTTGATAAATTTATCATATGTTAGTTTTCGTTAAATTGATTTAACATCCCAAAAAAATCCAAATTGATGCACGTGTGGTAAATAAATGGTAAAAATCCCAAATAGATGTACTCGTCAACTATCACGTATTATCTAACCCAGTAATTTTAAATGTAAGATTTAACAGAAATTAACAGAGGGTAAATTTGTCATAAATGTATTAGTCTGGGTTAAATTTATCACGGGTACATTAGTTTATGATTTTTGGTAGTCAAAAAAATAGTTTGACGCAAATTTGTCACAGATGTACCGGTTTGAGATTTTTTGTGATTAAAAAAATAATTTCAGATAAATTTGTCATAAGTATATATCAATTTGAAATTTTTCTCAGTATTAATTCAGTGTAAAAATATGTATTTAATATATAACATGTCTCAATAAATTGAAATTTTTTATTTTTAAAAAATAACGTATCTATGTATCACGTCACATATGACGTTACTTAGCCCGTTGTTCGTGCGTCCTTATCCTCTGTACGAAACCTGCCAGGACATTAAAAAAAAGAAAGAGGGGCACATACATATAACTATATATATTATGGTCACTTGCCATTATGAAGGGGCAAATCTCACTATCCCTTTTGTCTTTTTGGTAAATTCAATGATGGCTTTATCTATGAACGAAAAGTCAAAAGGAGAAGATCTCGTGGTCTTCCATTAAAAACCCACTTTCCGTGTCTTCATCCTGCTAGGCAAAGTGGCCAACCCACTTCTCTGTAGAGCGGCGAACGTTAAATGTCCCATTTCAACCGAAGCAACCCCCGCCCCCATATCTAGCCTCGTAAGTCGTAACCACAACATCAGATTCCCACCGCCGCCGTCTTATTCTTCAGCTGATGGGTCGACGCTCGGCGAAGCTCAAGGACCTTCTGGGCATGGTGAAGGACAAGGCCTCCCAGGGAAAAGCGGCCCTCCTCCACTCCTCCGGGCAGGGTGGCGGCGGCTCTCCACTCTCTTTCCACCTTCCCCTCCTCCGCGCCACCACCCACGACCCCCTCGCCCCTCCCAAGCCCAAGCACCTCGACCTCCTCCTCTCCGCCGGCCACTCCTCCCGCGCTATCGCCTCCCTCCTCGTGCTGGCGCTCATGGACCGCCTCCAGTCCACCCGGGACGCCTCCGTCGCTGCCAAGTGCCTCATCGCCGTCCACCACATCGTCCACCGGGGCTCCTTCATCCTCCAGGACCAGCTCTCCGTGTACCCCGCCACAGGTACAAGGCTGTGCCTTCTTCACTCGTCAAATTCAAAATCATAAGAAAGAGTTTATTTGCGTCAGAAACTGACTGCCTCGGCTGCTGCAGGAGGGAGAAACTATCTGAACCTGTCCAAGTTCAGGGACGAGACGACGCCATTCATGTGGGAGCTGTCTTCATGGGTCCGGTGGTACGCCCGTTACCTCGAGAACCTCCTCTCCACGTCGAGGGTCGTGGGCTATTTCCTCTGCTCCACCTCGAGCGCTTTGGAGAAGGAGAGAGCAGAAGAGAACGTCTCGACTTTAAACAACTCCGACCTGCTCAAGGAGCTCGACTCTCTCGTCGATCTCATCGAAGAGACGTGCAAGATTCCCGATTCTCTCTGCCGGGTAAGCATCGTCTCCCAGTTCATCTTCTGAAACCATACTCTGTTCCTGCTCATCACATCCTCCGGGGAACGGATCTGTACAGCGTTTCTTTCTCTTCTCTACAGGACAACGAGTTGATACGAGCGGTGACGGGTTCTGTTTCGGAGGACTATCCGTCTGCGATGGGGGCGATCTTAATCCGGGTCCGCGAGTTCGGACATAGGCTGAGTTGTCTGAGCTTCGGCGAGTCGGTCGAGCTGGTGTGCGATCTGAGGAGGCTCGAGCGGTTCGAGGAGAGGCTGTCGGCGCTGTTCAGTCACAAGACTGTGGCGTTCGAGGGTTTCTGGATCTCGGTGGCTGAGACGAGAGCGAAGCTGGAGTCGTTGAGGGAGTTGCGGTCCGCGTCGCCGCCGTCAGAGAAGAGGAGGGTCGGGGCGAGCGAGTCAGACCGGTTCGCGGGGCGAGTTCCGGTGAGTTCGGGCCGCGACTCGCTCAAGTTCTCGTCGGGGAGATTAGCAGGTTTGACCAGATATCATTTGTCCTTCCAAGAGTCGGTCGAGTCGTTTGCTTGATGGCATCAAAGTTTTCTTTCTTTTTTCTTTTTCCTTGACTTTGGTTTATGAGGCGTAGTTATATAAACATATGTGCATATAGAATATGTTATAACCTGTTAAAATATATAAATATTAAATTGCGACTTTATTTAATAATTTAAATTTTTGAAATAATTGACAATAATAATGTAAAATCTCACGTGAAAAAGATAATATCGACTAAAATTGAGGTATTCAGCAAAATTGAATGAACATATGACACAAATTTTTTTTTTTTGCAATATATTCCGATTCAATTTCTGATTACACTAAAACACGTAACCTCAAGCTGGTCAACGAGGTCGGTAGGAGAGAAAATACGACAATTTGAGTTTTTACCTAAGTCTTTGGACATAAATTGACCTAGGTTGGGATCAGACAGGTGAAATTTTACGCAAATTGTAGTATTCTCTGCAATCTCTCTCTCTCTGGGTCAGAACGTGACCACACGAGGGTTATGTCAAATTGCAGCACCTGATGAATGCATTCGTAAATAAGTGATATCGAAATGATAGATCCATTCTGATACTTGGGTGGGGAACCGTCAAGTTGTCGCCGTATTAAATTCTACGTAGGTTGATAGGGCGTGCCTCCAGGAATCTCTTTGTCAATGAGACGTGGCATGTTCTTATCCATAAATGTCTTGGGACCTCCAGCATTACTGCATTACTTTATATGCAGAAGTAGATAGCGTGTTAACCTTAATTAATTATTGGCCCCCAATTGCAAAATTTATGTGGAAAATTTTGATTAGTGCGGTTAATCTTGATGTGGGCTAAGTCCATGTGACCCCATGCGTCGAGGCCCATTAGGTCCGAAACACGAGCTCATCATCTCTACCCCCACTTCGAACTCCAAATGGACGGCGAGGGCTGGGATTGGCTGGCCGTAGGCGAGGGCCCGACGGCCCTCCCCTGGCTTGGGCTTGCCTAGATCTGGCAAGGTTGCCTTGTTTGCGGCTAGCAATGGTTTGGATGCCTAGATCTAAGCAAGGGCCTAGCAATCCTCGCTAGTCACCATATGAAAAGAAAAGAAAAGAAACAAAAAGCAGAAACAATAAAAAAAAATCCAAAAGATAATTTAAATATTACTAAAAAATTTCATGTCAGCACTAGTCATATCACGCAGGTCAGTCGACATTCACATCAGCGGTTTCTAGCAAACATTATTGAGATGGACTCAATTAACGAAACTCAATTGACAAAATTAAAAAGTTTAAGACTAAATTGACGAAAATGCATATTTTTAGGAATTTTAGATAATTTTTTCTTTATCGCATGCCCATGGTACTCCACGCGTTCTCACAAGATCTTGTTAACAAATCCTCCGGGACATTACTTAGGGTAGCCGAATATGGAAATTGCTCGTGTGAACGTACTTTGCAAATTCAGCGCAAATACACTTCGAAAAAGTCACTTATTTTAAATAAGTTCATTTATGTTTCCAAAGCACCATTAACAAAAATTAACAAATATCCTAACCGCACTCTTTTAACATTTGCCTTCATATAAGTTGTTATAGACGCTCAATTTTCTTATGACCCAAAGCTCGTATCGCACATAAGCATGCGATCCTACGGGGTAAAGGGATTGGGGGACGGGTTAACGTAATATTATAACACGGGATTTTCATACCATGTAAAAAGGGCAAAGAAAAAAAGTTAGTTTAGAGAGAAGAGAGTTAGAGGACAGACGGACCTACTACCACATACTTGATTGTATCATAAACCGCGCAAGTCCTCCCGGGAAATCGGACTGAAGAGCTGTTACTTTACCTGAAATCAACCAATGAATTGAAACATCAATGGAAGGAAAACCAGCAGAGGTAGATATCGTGGGGGCAAAGCCCACGTTGTTGACACACAATGACATTTTTCTAGAGGGGTCGCCACGATGGCGCAATATGACAATAATATACTTACGATATTTTAAAATATATTAAGAGTATTTCAAGTTAACCCTTTGGTGCAAAGCTTACCCGAATTTTTAATTCAAATAAGCGCGTTGTCGTAGCGAACTCTCCCTACAAATTGGTTGGTGAAACGTTCCAAAAAACAATTAAACAAAGCTTGGGGGGAAACGCTCTATAGGAGAATTTTTTTGTTTTGTGACAAAAAGGATTAGAATTTCGAACCATCGATGATTGAGAACCCAGCCGATATCCATCCTGGATTAGAACATCCGTTTTTGGCGGTCACATCTTGTAGAATCCCTGGCGTCGTCTTAGCAGTAATGCATAGATTAGCAGCTAATCAACTTGATGACAATAAGTTGACGCTTGACTAATGTTCTCAAATAAAGTGGGCAACCCTTGTGTCGATCATGTTGGTCCCGCCCACAGTTCACGGTACGCGAGCTCTTTGGACTGCAAGAAAAGAATCATGAGATATTCCAAATCCCCTACAACCTGGAATGTTGACTAGCAAAAATTTATGTCCTAATTAATGTGACCAACTGCACGTCGCGAAATGACTCATAGCTGAAACTGTAGGGTGTCAAAATTGAACCTGACCGCTAACATAACAGAATCGGTATGGTAGTGAAAACAAAATCAACCGTGATGAAAAATCGTCTATTCTTTTCAAATAGTGGCAATTGCAAAAAAAAAAAAATCATCTTTTAACATTTTTTTCCCTTTTTTGGCGTGCGAAAGGCCGACCTCCAATGGCCCCTGGTCGAAAGGTTCCATGAAGCCCTCGCTTGACCTGCGGGCAAAGGGTCACAGCCCCTCCGCTAAGGCGGTTGAGAGGCTTTGTCAGCTCTCGTCGGCCTTTCAAAACAAAAAGGGGGAGAATAAGATAATATCTAAAGATCAACAAGAATTGAAAAGGAAAAACGAAAAAATCAAACTGAATAGTTGACAAACCTAGAGGACAAAACCCTCCAGATGAATTTTACATATGCCAATCTTAATAAATTGCACCCTAATAAAATGCGTGTGATTTAGTGAAGGCTGGACCTCTTGTCGCAGTCAACAGTCGCTCATACGATATTGCTCCAAGAATCAAGGTAGGAACCGCAGTCGCTCCAAAGATCATGCCAGCCCATATTCCCTGTTACACACACAAATTGCTTTGCCTTAAGCCTATAGATAAAATCTAACGAGGAATGCGAAAATATCTATCTATAGTAGATCAAGTCATACCAATCTGCAACATAATTTAAGCATCCTTCTTGACGGCCAAAAAAAAAAAGAAATGAACGCTAAGAAAATGAACAAGTGGGGCACTGTTACCATAACACCTGGTGAAAATCCCCCACCCCATCATAGAAATCCGAGCGGAACCCGACGAGGTAATAGCAAACCTAAGTTAGGTACGCCAAACGTAGGATGACGACCCCTGAATCCGATGCGCCACACCTTGGAATGCCAAA
>JAGVVM010020052.1:0-18232 GCA_019149425.1 Psidium friedrichsthalianum
CCGCTGACGCTTTAATTGTTTGCGAACTTTTGAATTCTATCGGGCAAAAGGACGATTTTATTCATTAGGACAAGCTGCTCTGGCTGAACTAACAGGAAGACAACCACGAAATACAAGGTGGGTGAGCAGTTTGCCCATCAGGTCAAGAAAAGCGTTTTCCTTTCGTGAGGAAGTTCCTACGAAAAAAAAGAAATAAATGAAACAACAGAAGAGCGAAGAAAAACACGCTCTAGCACATTAAATCATTAACAACGATTTCTCAAGTTAAGCCCTAAGTTGGTAAACTCGACATGATATTTTGGACCATCAAATTACTTTCATTGTCTTATCTCATTTCGCTTGGAAATAAACTCCGTTAGCTCTCACAATATCTAAGTAAGGTTCCACACATCATTACCAACTCCTGTCGGAATCCTCCACGGTTAAGCTCCGACACTCACTGAAAACCAATCCTTTACTCAAATAATGAGTCGGAACAGACACGAACACTCAGACTTATTTGATCTTTAAAAATGTCTTTAGGAGAGCTGCTGTGATCCCCGATCAATAGCTGTTTTGAGCTTAATCAGCCAATAATTTCATAAAGATAGAGAAATATTCTGTTACTTGGCAGTTTGTCCATGTGAACGGGACATTTCGTTTCTGGTCAAGATGGTCCAAAGAGAACATCACATTCGACATCGACTACTCTTGGAGTGATCCGGATAATGCCGACGACACACCCCATTAATATATATTTTTACGCATCATTTTTTTTTTGACAAGTGCTTTGGCCTTTTGAGTCGAATCCGATGTTCCATGCTTATATATTTATCTCATCGTCTTTTCACTTGACCTAAAATTCGATGCAGCCACCTGCGAAGAATCGCTTCTCCTACTTCTAATAAATAGTTGTTTAATCTAGCACGCCGTGTGAGTCGAAAACAGATTTTATTTTTTTTTAATCTAGCCAAACAAACAAATCCACATGGCGAGTTTCGATTAGACCACGTAATATGGTAGCATCAAAGTCCATGCTTAGCACAGCTACTATTCTTTTTTTTTCATGAAAAAGGGTAAAACCCGAACAGGAAAATTATATCCTCTTATCACTTAAATAAACTATAAAATAACTCTTTAGAAGGCAGCGAGCGAATTTAACGTCATAGCATTTATCGATTCCAAGATAAACAAGTCGGTTATCAAGATAAATTTTTTTTTCCTAAAAAATTATGTTATAAGTTCTACAGCTTTCGATATCGTTATGCAAAGCGGGACCAACACCATCAATTATAATCTCTTGACTAATAAGATCATCGATGACTTTAGAGTCAATTTGAAAAGACGTGAAAGCTAAGTTATTTTGTGAAGTTGAGTCCAATCACAGTTTTGTGAAAAGTTTTTTTTTTCCCAATTCCGGATTTATGAAGCCCTGCCATACAAATATATTTGTATTATTCTCGAGATTTTCGATTATTCGAGTAAGATGGAAGCTAACCAAAAATTAGTTGTTATTATTTTTTGTTTCAGGCGGTACCGTTGTTTCTATCGGAGATCGCGCCGACGAGGATCCGAGGAGGGCTCAACATACTGTTCCAGCTCAACGTCACCATCGGCATCCTCTTCGCAAATCTCGTCAACTACGGCACTAATAAGTAAGTGAAATTCCTTATAATTGCAAATTAAATATTTTCCCCTTCCCCGTCTCTTTATTTTTTATTTTCCAGATGTTCTACGTTACACCTGTTGATTCTGCGAAAGGCTTAATCCCTTCTTTTATAAAGTGCGAATGAACGTGCATCGTACGCGTCGTCTTTGCTAAGATGCTGAAATTAATAGGCAACGGAATAAGATACAAAAGAAGAAAAAATGATAATTTAAAGCAAAGAACAAAAGTTCCAAGTGTTCTTCTTTATTCATTAAGTCTCCGGATAATGTATTCGGGATATTGGATGATACTGGGACGGTAGTAGAGGGAAGATTAGGGTCGAACAGGCTGGTGCCACTTGAGGTGGTGAGGACAAATTGCGCCGACAGTGTGAAGAGATGTGTGAGAACACGCATGTTTCGATGAGATTCCGGAGTGGACCCCCGGTATTTCGAAAGTATGTGATGAGAGCTTGGTTCAGCCGAACGTGTCCAGGCAAAATATTCTGGTGTGTCTCGGTTGGGGCAGCAGAGCACAAGCCTAGTGATTGGTGAGTTACAATCATGGACATCGCCTGCTTCGGACTGACCCGACGGTAAGCAAGGTTGGAGGATCCCTCCCTCCAAGGACCGGACTTCTCCAACCTAGGGATGACTAACGGGAGAGTTAGGAAGAGTAGTTTTAGGTACCTACCCGTCGAGATAGGCTCTTCATTTTTTTGGAACTTGAAATCTACTCATTATATTTGGAACCTAGAATCTACCTTGTCACAGGTTTTAGGGTCGGTTCCGAGATACCCGAGAACCTGCCAATTTCTTTTCTTTTTTCATTTTTAGTTGAGTAAAATGAAAGTGAATGCTATAACCATTGAGGGAAAATAGAGGTGAGCAGTTCAAATACGTACAGGTTACATTTAAAACCTAAAACTAACTCGCTAGAATAGATTTCTTATTTTTTGAAACCTGGAACCTAAAAATTTGTTTTCCTCTAGATTATACACTCATCATTGGATGCCGTAGAACACTATAGGATTGCGTGAAGACATATACGAAAAAAAACACAAAATTTATTTTAGGCTCTAGTTTCCTGGTTCTAAGTAGTGGAACCTAGAACCTGTCAATTGGGATAGGTTCTTCAATTTTTAAAACCTAAAATCTAGCTTACATACCTTGAAACCTAGAATCGGATTGATTTCCACATGTTTCAGTTCCATTCTTCAATTCTTAAAACCTAAAACATAGCTTACATACCTTGAAACCTAGAATCGAACTGATTCCCATATTTTCCAGTTCCAAGTTCTAGGTTCTACTTTGGAACTATGCTCACCCCTAAGGGTAGTGGAGTTGGCCTCGGAAATGGATCATGCTGTACGTGTCTAGGATGACCTGACCCATTTTGCCACCTTTACTCTAGGAATAAAGGAAAAAACAGCTTTAATTGATTCTTCTTATAGGGTGAATTTGATTCAAATGAAAGGTTTTGTTGTGGATTACTCTATTTTTGCTGATAATAGTGATTTCTTGCTGTTGACTCCTTGGTAACTTGTTCTTCTCTTTTTCTTGAGTTGATACGAGAGATTTGAGATGATATCTAAATCAAATCCAACCTCTTATTGTTTATTAAACCAATTCAACTCGGTTTGGATTGATTGTCCTAACCCAACTGCGAAAACTTGTGATAGGATTAAAGGGGGATGGGGTTGGAGGCTGTCCCTGGGCTTAGCCGGCATCCCGGCTGGCCTTCTAACGCTGGGGGCTCTCATGGTGGTCGACACGCCCAATAGTCTCATTGAGCGTGGCCGCCTTGAAGAAGGCAAAGCGGTCCTCCGAAAGATACGAGGGATTGACAACGTCGAGCCCGAGTACTTGGAGCTTGTCGAGGCTAGCCGTGTTGCCAAAGAAGTGAAGCACCCGTTCCGGAACCTCCTCCAGAGGAGGAACAGGCCTCAGCTAGTCATAGCCATGTCCTTGCAGGTACTTAGTCTTGTATAAAAGTACACATATAAGATTAAGTTTCCAAATTGATATTACCATTTTATCTCAAGATCATAAATTATATCGGGCAATCATCTAGTGATGATGTAAGTTTTCATTATCTTACAAGAGCATATCTCTTGCATTGCAACAGCTTTTCCAACAATGCACCGGCATCAACGCCATCATGTTCTACGCGCCGGTCCTCTTCAATACGGTGGGATTCGGGGGCGACGCATCGCTCTACTCGGCCGTCATAGTCGGGGCAGTCAACGTCGTATCCACATGTGTGTCCATTTACTCGGTCGACAAGCTCGGTCGCCGGATGCTCTTGCTAGAGGCTGGCGTGCAAATGTTCTTGTCCCAGACCGTGATCGCAGTTATACTGGGCATCAAAGTCAAGGACCACTCGGAGAATCTCAGTCACGGCTTCGCCATATTTGTGGTCATCCTGGTCTGCACGTTCATCTCGGCCTTCGCGTGGTCGTGGGGCCCCCTCGGGTGGCTGATCCCGAGTGAGACCTTCCCCCTGGAGACCCGCTCGGCGGGGCAGAGCGTGACGGTCTGCGTCAACTTGCTCTTCACCTTCGTGATCGCACAGGCCTTCCTCTCGATGCTGTGCCACTTCAAGTACGGCATCTTCCTCTTCTTCTCCGGGTGGGTCTTGATCATGTCGCTGTTCGTCCTGCTTCTGCTCCCGGAGACGAAGAATGTCCCCATCGAGGAGATGACCGAGAAAGTGTGGATGCAGCACTGGCTCTGGAAACGGTTCATGGATGAAAAAATTCCGGTAGCGAACGGTAATGGCGCCTCCAAGAATGGACACAATAATGGAATCTAATTCGGCTTCGCAGCTGTAAATCTTTAGTATTCGTCGAGATATACTGATGATACATAAGCTAGTATGAAGATTTTTAAGGTGACTATCTTTATTGTATTGATATGCGGAGTTTTCTTTCACTTAGACACGTCCTTGTTGTTGAGTGACATTAGAAAGATTCAATCTTTCATAGTCTTGCAATCCATGATTTGTCTTCCAATCTGGTGCTGCTTACAAACCTCTTCGACCATCGTGTCAATCGGCACGTTTTTGGTCTCGGGCAGCAGGAACAGCACAAATAGCCCAATCAGGAAGATCCAGCCTGCGAAGAAGAAGAAAATGTAGGCGCCCATGTGGCGCGCCGCCGGGAGGGAGGCTTGGGCTACAAGGAAACGAACGGCATGCTGGAGCCAACCGCTCATGCGAACTGGGTGGTCCTCGTTTCGACGGGGCTGTCTTGCTCGAAATTGGCCAACCGAGCAGGCCCCACGACCCTGCAAATGCCCTGACGAACAAGCACACGAGTACGACTAGGATCGCAGCCTCTCTCTTGTCTAGTGAGTTTGTGGCTTCCAAGTAGGCTAATAGAATTGCTCCATATTGCAGCCTAAAAATCACAGTCTTGCTCATCATGAAATCCAGATATAGCAATATGTGTTGTCTCTTAAGAGTTCGTATGTACAGAAGAATGTCAGACGACAAACCTGAATTGAAGTGTAGATTGAGTAAACGAAATGTACACGAATGATCCGAGCCCAAAGAATTTACATTATGTCCTTAAGACAAATTTGTCCCCTCTACCGGTACCAAAGGTTCTTGGACAATTGCTTCCTAGGATAGAACGGATCACCTTTCCTATGAAACAGTACTTCTTCAAAGGAAACCTTCGAACTCAACTTCGTAGAATAATGATACAATAAAATATGAGAGAGTGTTTGATGAATGTGTATAGGAAAAAAAATCCGTTCGAAAAATGAGAATTATAATAGTTCAATGAAGAGTCACGAGGAACCGAAAGGTTGCGTTCGGTCGCGACGAACAGAACGGTTGCGTTCGGTCGCGACGAACCAAAAGGTTGCGTTCGATTGTGACGAACCAAAAGGATGTGTTCATTCGTAGATGGTCAAACCGAACTGACCGATGAACGATCACGAACAGACGTATTTGTTCAAAAAAGAAAAATTTCAAAGACGAAAAACATGTCCGTTCGAACATTAATTTATTATGTATGTTCGGTGAAAAATAAAATTGATAGGTAATGGGCTAAGTTCCAAAAAAATAATAATAATTGGACCTAGACCCGGCCCGATTCGAGTCGGCCGGTGGCGTGCGCGCGTACAGACCAACCCAGTTTTGTATAGGTCCTCTCTCATCCATAAAAGTGGAGTGCCCCTTGTAGTCCAAACCCATTAAAAAGGCTTCTTTATTTAAACCCATCTTCCATCCACATTCTATCCAATGTGGAATCCTCCATCTACACTTCTCATTCACTTTCTATGGGATTTGAGACCAAAATCCCAACAATATGAAACTTGAATGCTGAAACCCATTAGAGAGGCTCCTCTATTTAAACCCATCTTCCATCCATCTTTTGTCCAATGTGAGATCCTCCATCTACACTTCTCATTCACTTTTTATGGGATTTGAGATCAAAATCCCAGCAATATGAAATCTAAATGATGAACATTTGGATGTAGGCTTGGAGGAGTAGCTTTCTCCCTCCGACTCTATTGACAATGTAGATCGAAATCAATGTAATCACCACATTCACAATCCCCGTGATCACGAAGGATGACAACCGTGCATTATTCATGAACCCAACTGTTTGGAAGAGGACAAAACTGTAAAATTTTGTGAGACCTGTCAATTATTTCAAAAGCTTAAGCTTTTGGATGAATGCGTCGTTTAATCTTTTTGTCTAGTACTGAACATGGAAATATATCATTAGAGATGCAAATAGGGGCCTGAAAAGATTAGTACTTAGGACTTCTTGCTCTGATAGGATGTAAAATTTTATAGAGCCACTGTCAGCTGTTCCAAAAGCTTAAGCTTTTGGATGAAAGCATGGTTTAATATTTAGTTACTCTAACAAAGTGTTCATCTCGGTGAACTGTTGGAACACTTGCAATGAGATCCCCATTATTAGGGGAGGCAAGCTCGGCCTCGGAGCTTCCTGAATGGGTTCTTGACTTGCCGGGCCACTCCTCAGGCTGCTGTGATCTGCTCGAATTCAGCTTCAACTCTTTTCAAAACCCTAATCTTCTCGAGAGGTTTTTCTTCCGCGTTCTTTTCCTTCCCGTGCCCGACTAGCCTAGTTGGTGTCTCGGAAATGACTATCGATCCTATGAACAGGAACATCACGGGGACACTGGTGAGTCCTAGGGACCCTCGCTATCCGCGCGGATGCGTCTTGGAAGTATTGTAGTCTACTAAATTCGCGACCGGAATGCCAATAGTGACAGAGTTGAAGAGAATGTTCACAGCTCCTCTGTGTCGAACAGGAGCAATGTCTGACAAGAACAAAGGTACAGAGTGCATGATTTAATACCAATGAGATTAGAAAGTGCAACACATTTTGGGAAGTCCCATGATTTATGCGCATCCACCTTTCATAAAGGTAGAGTATGAATTTGCATTTCGAATGCAAAATTTGTTCGAAACAGTAATTATAACTCCAATGTGCTCATTGATGGATCAGGATTCACATTACCATACCTCGTTGCCAAAACTGACTCCAAAGCGTAGAAGAAAATGTGCAACGATCAGCATCCAAATCAGTTGAGCGCCGGCATTTACGCTGGCTCCGCAAGGAAGAACGAGGATGCAATGAGAATGGTGGGCTTCTATCCCCATTTAGGACAGACCTTGGAAATCGTCCATTGATGTAACTCCACCTTTTGCAAGTACGACAAGGACAGTGAGTGAATCATCTGCGTAGTCAGGCAGATAGAGACTGAAATTTCACTCTGCTGTGCCATATAACATCAACCAAAATGCATCACAACATGCGGTCGATTTCGTGCAATGATAAGGGTCCACAATTTTCCTTCAAGAGCGTATGGAAAGCAGAGGGGATTTGAGCTGACGGTACACCATTTACAGTTCACCGAGTTCTGATTATATTATAGAAGTCTGCTTCTGTTTTATGATACCCACTTCAACTGATTTAGCAGAATCAATAAGAGCTCATAAATTTCTCGGTGTAGGTCAAGTTTGACATAATATTTGAGTGACTTAGTGAACTGGTGTACCTGAGATTCCAATGTCAGCCAAACATGAGACCACCAAAAGCATCAAGAACCGGACAGACAACAACATAGATTCTGCAGGTACTTGAGATTTGTCTCCATTTAAAGTCTAATAACTAAGAAACGCCAAACTTCCGGTCTAGTCATAATTCTTCTCTAAACTACTTTTTTGACTCATAACAACCTATCAACTTTTATTTGAGTTCCAAATCTACCCCCATTAATCTCCGTAACATTTTTTGTTGACAAGCAAGATATGGAAAACTCCTGAGCGTGAGCTCTCCAATTGCAAGAGATGAAAGACTCCTGAACACACAAGATTGAAGACTGACCACAAAATCGAAGATCTCTGAATGAGATGGAACGAATAGTCTCTCAAGAGTAAGAGCAATTAAAGAAAGCCAACTCTAATCGCCCTAATTTTTACCCAAATTTCCATATCCAATAAGACCTCTTTGGGCAGATATGGAAATTCATCCCCAAAATGATGTTTTCTTGGAGTGTAAAGTTTGGGGAAAAAATTAGAATAGTGCCATGAAAATGCCACATCAATAAGGGTGATTTTGGATGGAGGGTTAACAAAAAAAAATTTTAAGGGTAAAATTGAGATTGAATCTAAAATTTGTGATTTTTTATGAGACAAAAAATTGTTTAGGATACAATATAAATTGATCAAAACTTGGGATATTTTTACGAGACAAAAAAATATTTAGGATAGAATTGAGACTAGAGGTAAACTTTATTTTTTTTTAGGATATTAGGCCCTCCATTTCATGTATAATCTCGATGCTTAAAACACTTAAAAGAAAGGTACATGATATCAAGACACTTAAATTGGTTTAGTGGAAGATTATATCATCCCAAATAACTATTTCTCGTGGGGTCTGTAACCGTGAGATCACAAAATAGTTAATCTCGCCCGTTAATATTCTTTTTAAATGTTTTTGCATGCTGTGATACTTGCTGTTTCGATCACAAAATAATTAATCTCGGCCGAAAAGTTTCATTTCGAAGTGTTTGCATGTTGTAACACTTGCCATCGTATATAGTTAAAGTCACAGCCAAAAAAAAAAAAATTCGCTTGTGTGTTCGCCATGTGCAACTTCGTCTTATCTCTATGTTTGAGTTAATATTATCAAAATCGAGTGTAAATAGATTCTGAATATAATTGGTGAGGCAGAAGGACACTGCAAGTGTCAAAGTTTGTGTATGGCGCTAACTTTGGTGTCATTTTTTCTTTTGGATCTTGTCGATTTTTTTTTGAAAAACAATCATTTTTTTTTGTCAAAGAAAAGCGATTATTTGAGTAACAACTCTGGCAAGTTTTGCCAAAAATCTTACATGGCATCTATGTTGTTCGTCGGAGAATCCTAGTCAGCAATAAAACAAGCTAAAAATTAATGAAAAAATTAAAATAAGCTAAGAACCTAAAAAAATGAGCTAAAACTAAAAAAGAAAAAAAAAAGAAAAATAAAGAGAAAGAAAGAGAAAAAGAAAGAAAAAGAGAAGAGCAACGGTGAGACAACCTCATTGCTGCTGAGTCTCGACCAGTGGCTAACAACCCTCACCGGCCATCCCCACCCTCACCGTTGCAACTTGCCCTTCTTTTTTTTTTAATTAATATTTTAGCTTACTTCTTAGGTTCTTATTAACTTCTTAAAAAAATTAGCTTATTTTGTAAAAAGTCAGTCCATGTGGACTGGATTCTTTTACAAAAAATTTCCATGTGGACTTATTTTTTAAAAAATTGCCTAGTGTACTTATTTTTTTTTTAAATTACCACATGGTCTGACTTTAAAAAAATTCTTTGTAACATTAAAAATTTAATAAAAATGCACGTGGACTATTTGGCGAGAATCTCTCGTAGTTGGCACTAAAGTAATCAATTTTTTTATATTTGGAATTAAGTGAGTCGGTGAAATTTTTTTGCACCAAGTGAGCATTGTACACAAACTTTATCACTTCAAGTGTCCCTCTACCTAATCAATGATATGATATGTTCACCAATACACATAATCTATAAATAATAATAATAATAATAATAATAATAATAATAATAATAATAATAATAATAATAATAATAACAAACAACAGAGCACAACAAGAGTAAGAGATAGAGAAATATGCATACAAACTTTATAGTGATTTTGTCTTTGGGCAAGTCTACATCCATTTTCCCACACTTACAACCTACTAACTGGATTCCAGTAATCAACCCAGAAGAGATTATACAATAGAGTGATGACACTAAAGGTTGACACATCTCACTATCTCACACACGACCACTCTCCCAATATCTCGCAAGGTTTAAAAAATTGTAGCTTATAAAAGACAAGTACTAGGCTCTATTGAACTTTGGAGTTTTTTTTATTTATTCTGATCTCTTTCTTTTTTCTCTTTAGAATCATGGTCCCCTTTTATATTCCTACACTCTCAAATTACCCATTGAAGTCTTCAAAGTATCACTCTACTATCAACCTGTTGGACGAGATTGTATAAGAAAAGATTGAGTAGCCGTTGAGAGATAAAATCAGAATATCTATCGATTTGGTTGCCCATACAAAACAAATTTTGATTTTCATAAGCAGAGTTTTTCGTTTAAAAAAGGAAGCTTGTCTCAAGAATGACTGTCAATCAATTAAGGTGCCTTGCACAAAGATTTGTATCACAAAACTATCTTGAATATTGAAGATCAATCACCGCCTTCTAAACTGGGAAATCCAAGCTAGATCACTAGTTGTGATGGTATATGTAACAGGATATGAGTTTGAAAGTAGATCCATAAGTGGACATCACAAATATGATGATATTCAACTTTCGCATAGAGTCCAAGGAATTCAAATGCCTTGACGATATCCATGTACATGCTTAGTTGAAGCCCAAATAGTTATTGTATCCATGAAGTAAATTCTTTGAATACAATTTAATAACCTTCTCTTCAAGAGTAACTCTTGTAGAAGAATACGTGAATGCATTTATCAGATTCACAATAAATCAAAGGTATTTTCATCATCAAAATATATAAGGAGGTTTTCTCATTAGAGAGTTTTGATAATAAGTGCTTGCTATAATTAAAACTTGTGACAAAGTATGAGCAAGCAATTTTGAAAGTTGATACTTGAACATGAACAGTTAAGCTCATGAAAATATCTATAAGAGAACTTAACCATAAAAATATAGCTAAGTCTACAAAATTTCTTATAGACTGGAGAGGAAATATACGTTAGAATAATAACATTAAGAGAGTTAAGCCACGCTCTGAGCACACTCAACATATTCAGTATGCCATGCATAAGTGAAACTATACATACACACATTACACTATAATTTGCTTATCAACATTCTATATCTATCACACCTATACTAAATCAAAATGCAAAGAATTTGCATATTACATTAATTCATATGAAGATTTCTCGTTTAAACCTGGATTTGACTTGTGTATGTATGACTTGCATGATATATAGCTAGATATAGATAAAGTTTTCTCCCCCCTTTTGTCAGCATCACAAAAGTGTACGAAATTCCAGGTAAAGTGTCAAAGCACACTCAAAATGGCAAAGTTTACAAACAAGTCAAACAAAGAAAACAACTCAATAAGTTACCATCATTACATACTAAAATCATCAAACGATATTTAAAGAATAGCTGAAAGTTCATTTGGAGGATGATGGTTGGTTAGGATCAGGATCTTAAGTACTGGGTTCAGCAGGCTCATCAGGTTAAGAAGAATCAAAGGGAGCTCGAATCAGTTAATAGCATTCTAGCTTAAGAAGAGTTTCATCAACCTTTATTAAGTACTACTTTGGCATTAGGTTTCTTCTTTGATGGCTATGAGGACTTTTTCGAGAAAACATCATTATCTTCCCTCTTCTTTAATGAATCAACATCATTTTCACCCACATAAAGTTCAATTTGTACAAGTTCTCCCTTTTTGTTTCCACCCTTCTTTAGTATGCTTGAAATGCATCTAGTTTATCATCTTTTCTCCTATCATCATTTCTGGTGGAGACTTGGAGGATAGCTTGAGGGAATAGTAATATGAAAATGTTCAAAAATCTTGGTTATCAATGAACTATAAAGTAGTTACCGTTTCCTTTTCTTTACTGCTCTGTACATGTAGAGGATGATTGTATGTGGGATGAAAAAGAGATATTATACATTATTGCCTAGAGATATTAGTTTTTCAAGGTAGCTTTGGGTTTAAGATAATGGATGATGATTTTGTGGGTGGCAATGCGTATGAGTGGAAGAATGATGCACTTAGAGTAAGCAAACTTGGAATGGACTGAAATTTGCTCAATTGCTTGGAGACGGGCCGTTGATCAAAAACTTGTCGTCTTTTCCATTTTGTTGTCTTTTGATGATTTTTTAGGCAATTGTTTATTTTTCAATGGCTTTTTCACAATTTAATGTTTTATGTTTAATTAGGGTTAACACTGTATAAAAGGGTGTTTAGGGTTTCTAGTGAGAAAAAATGTTAATGAATTTTGATAACCATATTCAAGAGAACAAATTGATTTTCTTTTATTTCAATTTTCTATTAGCTAATTTCTATTGTGTTTCAGTATTTTTTAGTATCAGGGCATAGTTGCCTTGAACCAATGGCTAAACAGAATCGCAATGGACATGGATAGTAGGGTCATGGTGCCTGGGGATATAGAGTCGTTCTGAAGTAAGATGAACAACCACGTCAAAGAAACTTATGAGACATAGAAATTGAGGAGCACAGAAAGCGAATCTAGGTTTTGTAATGACAACTTGTGCAAGCAGGGTTGAGCCTTCAATTCAAAGGAATAGAATTTGAGGATCTATTTGATGATGAAAAGGAGGACATTAATCCTTATGGGTTTCAAACAAAGGACGAAATCAGGAAGTACGACCTGAAAATCAGCCCACTTTTCGTCATATTGGGAAAAAAGTTAAATTGGTGGCTATAAGGCTATGGAAATATGCTTCAATATGGTGGGAGCATGTGAAGAAATAGTGTACTAGAGAGGGGAAATTGAAGTGGATCATTGGGATAACATGAAGAAATTGCTACAGAAAATTTCTACCTAGTCATTATAGGCAGGAGGCATTTATTGAATATCATAATGTTAAACAATGAGAATTAACCTTCGAGCAGTATACTGATGAGTTTGATCGCTTGTGGATGCATTGTGATGTGGCTGAGAAGACGAGCAAACAATTGCTCGATATTTAGCAGGGTTGCAGATTGAAATTTCTGATGTTGTCGAATTATAGCAGGTATTAGACCTATAAAGATGTGTGCAGGTTGGCCTTGAAGGCAAAAGTGCAATGTAAAGGAAGGGAAGCATTCCATATTTCAGAGTCGGTGGTTAGGCAAAGAATCCAAGGAAAAATAAGGAGTTTTTCCACCTTGTCTCTAGCAGTAGTTAGGTTGTGAATTCTGAACTTGTACCTAAGAAGAGACTGAGTAGTGCTAGAACTAACGGTGGAGGAGCTATAACCAAGTGTTGTGAAAGTGCCAGGGAATAGGGTATTTCGCTGCTAATTGTCTCAATCAACAATTGTGATGCGTTTGTTGGTAATCCAAACTTTGATAAAGATCTAGTCTATGATGAATTTGAGAAGGACAATGGGATGAGGATCCGATCAGATTATCTATGCTAATTCTGGTGAGTTCCTAGTCGTTAGAAAGTTTCAAATATTTCTATGGCGAAAGATGAATCGTGACTTAGGTATAATAGTTTTCATACTAAGTGCACTAGTGAAGGAAAAGTATGCAGCATGATAATAAATGGAGGGACCTGCGCGAGAGTGTAGTGTCCACTATCATGGTAGAAAAGTTGGGGCTAAAAATAGAAGATCATCCTCAACTATACAAGTTGTCGTGGTTTAGGAAAGGGAATGAGGTGAAGGTGAGCAAGAGGTGTCATGTACAATTTTCGATTGGAGAAGATATGTTAATGATGTGTGGTGTGATATGGCCCGAATGGATGCTTATCATGTTATGTTGGGGAGGCCGTGGCAATTCGATAGAAAGACACATCATGACTTGATTGATAAGTTACATGGGATGACTATCTTTTTGAAGATAGACTTGAGGAGTGGCTACCACCAGATTAGGATGTGACCTAGAGATAAGTGGAAGACAGCATTTAAGACTAGAGATGATCTATATGAGTGGATGGTGATACCCTTCGGATTGTTTAACGTGCCGAGCACTTTTATGAGACTAATGAGTCAGGTTTTTCATCCTTTTATTGGCTAATTCATTCTCATTTATTTCTATGATAATTTAGTTTATAATGGTTCGATTAAGCAATACTTATAGCATTTGACAAGAGTATTTGAGACCTTGAGGGAGTTAAAATTGTATGCTAACACCAAGAAGTGTTGCTTTCTAACTAATCATGTAACCTTTTTAGGTTATATTGTGCTGAAGGAAGGCATTCAGATGGATCCAGTTAAGTTCGAGGCCATTATGAGTGAGAGACTCTGAAGAATATTCATGAAGTATGCAACTTCCATGAGTTAGCTTCTTTTTATCAGAGGTTTTGTTTAGGATTTAGCACCATTACTATGCCTTTATGGATTGTTTGAAGAGAGGCAGATTTGTGTTGTCCAAAGAGGTAGGCACTGTGTTTAGTTATTAAAGAAAAAGGTGACTGAAGCCCTAGTTTTAGTGCTTTCGAACTTTAATGAGGTTTTTTTTAGGTGCATTGTGATTCATCAGGCATTGGTATTGGGCAATCTGAGCCAGAAAAATAACCCGTGACATTTTTTCAGTGAGAAGTTAAATGAAACGAAGAGAAGGTATTGGACTTATGACAAGAAATTTGATGCCATAGTGAGGAGCTTAGAGCATTTGAGGCACTAACTTATTTCAAAGGAATTTATTTTGTATTTAGATCATGAAGCCTTGAAGTACATTAATGGACATCATAAACTAAATACTAGACATGCAACATGAGTGGAGTTTCTTCATGCTTTTAGTTTTTCCAGTAAACATAAGACAGGCGTATCGAATAAGGTGGTAGATGTATTGAGCAAAAGACATTCTCTACTGTCTATAATGCAGGTGAGAAGTTTTGGGCTTTGATTTCTTTTAAGGATTTGTATGTTGATGACCTTATTTTGGAATATTTGGAAAAAGTGCAAAAGAGGGCCCTTTTTAGTAGTTTTAGATTGTGGAGGGCTTTTTTTTCGCCAAAGATATCAGGCCGTATATCCCTCGGTGTTCTTTGAAAAATCTATTATTATTAAGGTCATGCATGAGGTTAAGCTAGACACTTGGGGTGGATAAGACAATGCGCTTGCTGTGTGAATACTTTTATTGACCCTAAATGGAGTGTGATGTGACTCAATTTGTAGAGAGGTGCAGGAGGTTTGTCATGTGGCAAAACCAGATTTCGTATTGGACCATGGAGGATGTCAGGCTTGATTTCGTATTAGGATTGCCAAAAGTAAAGCGGAATAAAGATTCTATAATGGTGGTTTGGTTTTTGCAGGAGATTGTTAAGTTACATGGAGTTCCCAATCCATGACCTCAGATTGTGATGTGAAGTTTGTGGGTCACTTTGGTGCACTCTTTGGAGGCGCTTGGGAACCGAATTGTGTTTTAGTTCTTCTCACCGTTCCCAGATTGATGGGCAAATCAAGTTGTTAACGAAAGCTTAAGGAACTTACTACGAAGTTTGGTTGGAGATAGCCCACAACAATAAGACTTGGTGTTACCTTCGCAGAATTTGCCTACAACAAGTTACAACATCGAACGACGGCAAAGGTCCTTTAGAAGTAGTCTATGGGCGCAATACAATTACTCCTCTGAATCTCATGTTGTTGTCAATTCCTCAAGCAGTTCAGTTCATACGGCGGATGAACTGTTAAGTAGATCAAAGAGTTGCATTCATAGGTTCATAACCAACATCAACAAGCAGAACATGAAGTATAAGCAGCGGATTAATATTGTCACGCTACCCGCCCCTCTCGAGCGACCACGCGACAGAGCCTCCGATACCGGAGCCTCGTCGGATGGCCAAACCCATTGCGATCGCCCAGAAAAACATCGCGGCCAAGACGGCATAATGAAACTCAAGCGAAAAGCGTCTTCTCAACTCCCAGACACACATACATGCGGTAGATAGGTCGATCGACAGTAGCCAATTCCAAAGTTTAAACTCACATACCTGTTTATATACATGACTATTATATACAATATTCACAACATTTACATAGACAAAAACATATGGCCAAACCTACGGAAATGGACTAACTGGCTACCGACGAGAAAAAAGCCCGACAGTGGCACCTTAAACAATGGTGCTCAAGTGCCTAACCCCAAAAACTACCAACCAACCCCCAAACTAGTCCGACTCGACTCCGCTATCCTCCGAAGACGGCAGCTCCTCAGGGTCAGACTCCTCAGGTTTCCACAAACTCGGCTCAGCAGCCAGCTGCTCCATATCATAGGGTCCTCCTCATGGCCGTCAAATTTTTCATCGGCCAATGCTCGTCGGGCACCACCTCCATGGGATATGGATTGATCACCTCTCCCCAAAATTCACTGGCTCAACTACTCCAAACTCTCCTCGCTCTGCAACTCCCATCCATACCGATGATAGGTCCCTGGAATCTAAGACCTCGCCTCTCATACCATGCCTCAAACCTGAGAGGCTCCAAAAAGTGGGTACCCTCGTCAACCCACACTAGACCTCTCTACACCCTATATAATACATTATCAGGTCCGGGATACAAGATTCCCATTTCTCAATCTCCTTTGGCTCCCCAAAAAGTACGCCTAAATTCTCCATCACGGTCGTGAATCTGTAATGGTGATCAGCCTCGAGTGAGTCTATAAGACTCAGTGAGCAAACATAGGAAATATGGCAACTAATCCATACATAACTCAGCATGTATATAAATGGCAAATGTAAAAACATAAGCCATTCCAGTCAATAAATTCCAATGAGTACATCTGGATCGATATAGCACATAGTATGAATGTCATCAATGAATGCTCAATCTCAGCACATGCCTTAGCTCAACTTAAGCACATGTATTTCAATACCAGTCTAACAAGCGCATGTCAGCTTTGAACAATTACTCAGGATCTCATGTTTCGATCCTAGACCCTCAAGGTCAAATGCCCGTGTATCAATCTACACCTCAGGCTGTGCCACGACCCGTATCGTAAAGACACCTCAGGTCGGCACCTTATCGCTCCAGCAACCCCGTGCCTTGCACGTCGGGCGCCCTCGGCAAGCAAGTATATCTTCAAGCCGGAACTACGACACCTCCCGTTCTCGATACCAATCTCAGCATTGGTCGAGCCATCCTCCATTTTCATTTCAGTAACTTGCCAATATATATATGTGTCGTGCAGAACGCATCGCATGCTCAACCATGTTATCATATTCACATACTCAGGCACGACACCAATTGATTTACACCTTCACATACGATTTCACAGGCAAGTCAATCACACATGCAATTGCTCATGCAGTTGCTAAATCAAGCAGGCAGCTCAATGCCAAATCCCCCATTTTTAATACTC
Source organism: Psidium friedrichsthalianum (assembly GCA_019149425.1). Taxonomy (NCBI): domain Eukaryota; kingdom Viridiplantae; phylum Streptophyta; class Magnoliopsida; order Myrtales; family Myrtaceae; genus Psidium; species Psidium friedrichsthalianum. Next base: position 17,192 of record JAGVVM010020052.1, read on the forward strand.
ATGGGAGTCAACTTTGAAATAGGGAAATTCCATCTATGATAATGTCTAAACTGTGTACAATTTAGTCCTCAGCGACTCCAGGTGCACGGTTTCCACAATTTGGGACCGATTTAGTCCGATTTCTCTCAAATTAGTTTAAGATAAGATACCAAAATTGACACATACACACTAGGGCATTCGGTCACCTTAATTCACACAAAAATTTCAGATTTAAGGCCTCAATTAACCTCAGCAATTTACTCATAAATTTGACGATAAAATCCAACCGGTTTAACCCTAAAACCGAACCGGTTTAGGACCAAATCCTCCAGAAAATTTTGGGCAGCAACTCCTCACATTATAGTTTCTCAAAAACCTCACATAAAACGGCCCAAACTAGTCCATACAATCACCGAAATCAACTCAGCAAAACCGGACAGATACTCAATAGAACCGGTCCAACAAAATCAATTTTCAACTTAGCAAATCACCCACAAATTCACCCATTAAACCAGCCCATTTCCCATCATTCACCTCACATGAACTAGAATAGGGTTCGTGGAGTTTGCTCACCAGAATCAAGCCGAAAAAAAAAGCAGCTGAAATGGGAGCAGCAAAGCAATGGCAAAACGTGGCGACGAACGAATGGGTTTCAGATCAGATCAGACCCTGCCAAAGGGAAATTAGATTCAGGTTTTTGGGCTAAACTACTTTTAGATCCTTGTAGTTCAGAATCTTACGGTTACACAGGAAAAAGCAGAGCTCGATTTGGACTCCGGACGATCCCGAATGACCAACTTCTTTCCTGGTGCGCGCACAGAAAACGCGAATCCGAACAGGTACCTTTGATTCGATGCCCCGAATTCTCTAGAAGGTTTTGGGCAATCTGTTTGAAGATGTTATCGAAGCTTAGGGTCTTACGAGTACACAGCCGAAAACGTGCGCGATTCGGAGTTCGGACGACCCCGAACGAGTCGTTTTCCTCCGGGCGCGCGCGACTGACCGCGCGAGAACGATTCGGCCGAGAGAGAAGAGGAGGGAGCCCCGTCCAAATTGGAGAGG
>JAGVVM010020058.1:0-18089 GCA_019149425.1 Psidium friedrichsthalianum
TCAATGTGCTTCGATTTTGAGATATTTCAACACCATATTGCCAAGTGGGCCTTTTCCACTTAATGTGGGCCGATACGCAAGCTTTCTTAAGTCCCTGTATGCTAAATTGTCCTTTTAATATTCCTTTGATGTCCGTTGGAGAATTTGGTAGCGGCGGAAGGGGAAACTTTTGAGGAATATCAGCAGTAGTGCAAATAGATGGTTGGTTTGGGTTTGGATTCAGTTGAATATGGTCCGACCCAGTATTGACCCCATTTAAACGTGTTTTGACCTCTACTAAAAAGATATTTTTTGACCCATTTTCATGCTATACAAATGTATGACCCATGCTTGAACACGATCCACCCTCGATATGGGTCGACTTGTATTGATAAAGCCACTTTAATATTGAAATTCGCTTAAGAAAATTGTTTCTTATACATTTTTTTAAGATATATATTGCTATCTTTTTTTTGTTAGTTTTTCTTAGCTAATCCATTTATGATCAATTAAAAGCCATTTAGGATCCATTAAGTTTTCCTAAGGGCCTGTTTGTAACTTTTCTGTTCCCAAAGTAATTCTGATTAAAATCACTTTTTTATTCTGTTCTTTTAGAGAATCGATGCATTTGGTAGCTAATAAATTTTTTGATTTTTGGTCCAAAAATGATCCAAAAAGTGATTATAAAAAATGGTCGTGGAAAGAGGCTGAAAAATCTATACCGTGAAAAGTGTTCCTAAAAAAGTGTTCTTTTTTTGCGAACAACTTTTTTTTGTTTTCTTATTTTTGTTCCAAAAGTTTGCCTCGGGAGCAGAATCAGCATCAGCATTATTTTGCGTTACCAACATGTTTCTGATCTTTCCTTTGTTCCCGGGACAGAAACAGAGGAACAAACAAACGTTACCACACAGCCCTAAGTTACCTATTTATGATACGTTTATAGCTTAAGGAACCGCATTTATGATCCACCATCAATAAATATGAGTCAAATATTATTATAGATCCATTTTGCCATCAGCTAAATTTAAGTAATGTTTATGCAACAATACAAATATAGTTGGAGGTGCCTGATGGAGGAGCTAAGGGATATGAGTTGATTGTGGTGGCCCTCCCCCCCCCCCCACCCCCCACGCGGGGACAACGCTTAAGGGACTGATTTTTTTTTGGAATGCTTCGGAATTCTATTTGCTGTGTCTTCACGTGAGACTCTTCAAGCTCTACTCGAATCTTCAACTGGTGGTTGGTTTACACTTTGCTTTCTCACTTTCAAGACTTTAAGATTCTGCTAGTAGTTTTTAGATTTTTTAAAATTTCGAGAAAATGGATCAAACAAACTTCACACCTCCTTGATCCATTTTTCGTGGTATTCGAAAGCCATATTTCTTATTGTATCGCACAACGACGTGAAATTCTCTGCAATTTTTCTCATTCTTTCATAGTCTTCGTCCACGATTCCCCAAAAAAAAAAAAAACCACTTACATCTTTCGTGTCGAACACTTGCACTATCCTTCGGATAGGTATACACCTTTTTTTTTTTATCCCAATGATGTCCCCTGTTTGATGCGTGATGTCTTGTATTCTGTTATTAAGGAATTATGAACGGTTCCGAAAGGCCCCCTGACGACTGTACAGCACGGGGGTCCGGGGGGGGGCCGCCCCGCGGGGGTCGCGGGGCAGCGCCCCCGAGCCGCAGATCATTTTATGTTTAGTCATATAATGATTATATGGAAAAAATAAATAATTTTAGGGCTATGTGGGCAATTTTGTAATTTTGTACCATGTATGTTTTCTCGATATCTTTGAGGGCGAAACCAGGTTGTAATCTCTTCTCCAAGTTAGTGACACCGAGATTTCCTCCCGTGACGTAGGCATCGGAACCTCTCCGTTGCCGAACCACTTCAATTCCGTGTGTTGTGGCAAATTTTTCCATTACTTTCTTGCATCATTGATATGATCGAATGTATATTTCGACAGTTCGGCATATGTCTCAAGACATCAAAATGCTCTTATTTTAGTTGTTCCCCATCAAAGGTGAGAGATGTTTAATATTGTCGGGCACATATATAGTTGGATGGATTTTTTTTTATGAGTAGACGTTAGCTTTTGTTTTAGCTTTGCATTGGCCGCGCTCACAATTCTAACACTACCTTTGTTGGCTCGGGCTGCGGGCTCAGGGCTCGGGCCTCTAGGTTTGATTTTAGTTGATGGATGGTGAGGGCAAACGCCCAAATCATCCAAAGTGCCTATTCTATATCATGTTGAAAATTCGAATAGCGTGGAAGCTTGGTTTCGATATCGATTGTACTTTTTGATTAATAATGTGCAAGTGTTGATCTATTTGGTATAATAATTGATAAGGGTGGGATACTTTTGAATATAAGCAAGTTTATATGACCAGGATAGTTTCGTGTAGTTTATGAAAAAAAAAATCACAAGTATAATTGTAGGAATAATGATGAGCAGCTCAGAGATATTGAGTTATTGTAGTGCTTCTCACCCATGTGGGGACAACGCTCGCACCCTCCACTTGCCGCCCAAATATTTGCTATTTTTTAGACGAAACATCAGGACTTCTCTTGCTTTTCTGCAGCATGAGATCCTTTAAGCTTTGCTTGGACTCTTCAACTTGATGTTAGGTGCACACTTTGTTTACCACGTTTTTTTTTTTGTCGTAGCATATGAAGGGGTTGCTTTCATCAGTTTGATTTCGCTTTAAGGCTAGAACTTTCCATGATCTCATGACCATCCAACGTGCTTCAGTTTTGAGATATTTCCAACACCATATTGCAAGTGGCCTTCCACTATATGCGGCCATATACGCATGCTTCATTGGTCCCCGTATGCTATATTGTCTTTTCTATTCCTTTTGATGTCCGTTGGAGAATTTGGATAGCGCGAAGGGGAAACTTTGAGAAATATAAGTAGAGGTGTCAAATGGATGGGTTGGGTTAGGTTTGGGTCAGATTAAATGTGATCCGACCCATATTGACCCATTTAACTTGTTTTGACATTCAACTAAAAAAAAACATGTTTTGACCCATTTTCATGCTATAGAATGTAATGACTCATATTCAACACGATCCACACTCGATATGGGTCGACTGTATTGATAAAACACTTTAATATTGAAATTCAGTTTAGAGAAAATTGTTTCTTATACATTTTTAAAGATACATATTGCTAATCTTTCTTTTAGTTTTCTTAGCTAACCCATTTATGATTAATTTAAAAGCCATTTAGGATCCATTACGTTTCTAAGTTACCATTTATGACACTTTTATAGCTTAAGGAACCCATTTATGACCAACCATCATAAAATATGAGTCAGATATGAATTTTAGATCCATTTTGCCATCTCTAAATTTAAGTAATGTTTATACAACAATACAAATATAGTTGGAGGTGCAATGATGGAGGAGCTAAGGGATATGGAGTTGATTCTAGTGGCCCTCACCCATGTGGGGGACAACGCTTAAGGACTAGATTTTTTTTTTTTTGGAATGCTTCGGGAATTCTATTTGCTTGTCTTCACGTGAGACTCTTCAAGCTCTACTTCGAGTCTTCAACTTGGTGGTTGGTTCACACTTTGCTTTCTCACGTTCAAGACTTTAAGATTCAGCTAGTAGTTTTTAGATTTAGTTTAGAGAAAATGGATCACAAACTTCAACACTCTCCTTTGATCCATTTTCGTGCTATTCGAAGCATATTTCTTATTGTATCGCACAAACGTTGAAATTCTTCTTGCAATTTTTCTCATGTCTTTTCATAGATTTCGTTCCACGATCCCTTACATCCTTTCGTCGGAACACTTGCACTATCCTTCGGATTAGTATACCCTTTTTTTTCCCCAATGATGTCCCATATGTCTCAAGACATCAAAATGCTCTTATTTTAGTTGTTCCAATCAAAGGTAGAGATGGTTAATATTGTCGGGTACATATATAGTTGGATGGATTTTTTTATGAGTAGATGTTAGCTTTTGTTTTAGCTTTGGCATTGGCTGCGCTCCAATTCTAACACTAGCTTTGTTGGTTCTGGCTCGGGCTCTGGCTCTAGGTTTGATTTTAGTTGAGGATGGTGAGGACAAATGCCCAAATTCATCCAAACGTGCCTTGTTCTTATATCATTTTGAAAATTTGAATAGCGTGGAAGCTTGGTTTTGATAACGATGGTAGTTTTTGATTAATAATGTGCAAATGTTGGATATATTTGGTAGATAATGGATGAGGGTGGGATACTTTGAGAAATATAAGCAAGGTTTATATGACAAGGATAGTTTCTCTAGTTTATGAAAAAAAATTTCACAAATATAATTGTAGGAGTAATGGTGGAGCTGCTCCGAGATATGGAGTTATTGTAGTGCTTCTCACCCATGGACCATGGTGGAGGACAACGCTCCACCCTCCACTGCCGCCCAAAGATTAGATATTTTTTATGATACATCAGGACTACACTTTGCTTTCTTCACGTGAGATCCTTCAAGCTCTGCTTGGACTTTTCAATTTGGTGCTAGGTGCACACTTTGCTTTCTCACATTTTCTTTTTATCATAGCTTTCCCACGTTCAAGATTTTGCAGATTCAACCGATAGTTTCTAGTAGGGGTGAGCAAGTCGGACCGACCAAATCTTTGTTCTAGTTTCTGGTTCAGAGGGCGAGGGGTCCGATTTCTGGTTCTAGAAGGCAGTGGGTCCAATTCCTAATCCTTAAAATTGGAATCCGTGTCCAGGTAGTCTGGTTCTCGGTTCCAGGGGATATGATAGGACCAGACCAGACTAGACTACTTGGACTGGACCGAAAGATTTTAATTGCTAAAATAGCATTTGCCACGAATTGCAATGTGAAAAAATACACACGGATGGAGACATAAGAGGAAATAAATAAAGCACCCGTAAGCATATAAATACTCTTATTATGAGCGTGAAAACATTCAATGCTGGAAGCTGATCGATTCGGGGCGAAGTCAAGCCTCATATGTTTCATCTGGCACTCCTCCCTATGCAACAAGTAAAAGCTTCCCTAATTGGCCAGAAAAAGATAAACAAGATCGAAGGAGATGAACTTCAAAAATTGCAGTGTGCAACGTCCATGAAATTTTCATCCGTTGTTTACCTTATAAATATCAAGTGCTCTAATTGGAGGTGGATCCTACGGGTGAATATAAAACGCATATCAATATCCAAGTGATAAATATAGTACTATTAAAGCACATCTTTCTACAGATTCAAAGTGATTGCGTTTATCAAAATCTATCAATGAATTATATTTACCAATTTCCTTGGACTGACCTAGACCGGATTGGTCCCTGGTTATGGAAATTGGGAATCGAGACTATCGGTCCGGTTAGTGGTCTCGATTTTTGAGGGGAACTGGACCGGATAGGGAACCGACCACCTCTAGTTTCTAGATTTAGTTTAGAGAAAATGAATTACAAATATTAATACTCCCCCTTGATCCATTTTCGTGGTATTCCAACCATATTTCTTAACATGTTGAATGCATGTTGAAATTCTTCTTGTAGTTTGTCCTATGTCTTTTCACGGTCTTTGTTCCACAATTCCTTGCATCCTTTTGCTGGAAAACTTGCACTTTCTTTCGAATCATCATACCTTTTTCTTCCAATGTCTTGGACCATCAAATTACGTTTAATTTTAGTTCTTCCCATTGAAGGTAGCTATGGTTAAGTTTTGCTGGGCACATTTATAGTTGGATTTTTTTTTGAGGAGACATTGGACTTTGTTTTAGCTCTGGCTTTGGCATTGGCTCCGCTCTGGCTATGCTCAGATTCCAGGTTTGGCTCTCGCTCGGGCTTGGGGCTCTGGCTTTGATTTTAGCTGAGGATGGTGAGGACAAACGCCCAAAATCATTTGATCATTCCTAACTTTGCTACCATGTTGAAAATTTGGATAACATGAAAGTATGATTTTGATATGATTATGTGTTTTTGGTTGGCAATGTGATGTATATATGTGTCTGGGTTATATTTGGTATATGATAAACAAGGGTGGAATCCATTGAGGAATATAAGCAAGGTTTATGCGATCGGTTAGCTTCACCAGCCCGTAAAAAGATATTACAAATATAGTTGGAGGAGTAATGGTGGAGGAGCTAAGGGATACGGAGCTTATTGTAGTGCTCCTCACCCATGGTGGACAATGCTACTTCCACTTCCACCCAAGGACTAGATATTTTTTAGGATGCTTTTGAATTTCTCTTTGCTTGTCTTCACATGAGTCTTCAAGCTCTTCTTGCACTCTTCAACTTGGCACTTGGTTCACACTTTGCTTTCTCAATGTTTAAGACTTCAAGATTCAACTAATAGTTTTCAAATAGAAAATGCTTTCCTGACAGTATTGTCAGATATAATACAATCTTAACTATGGATCCATACACCATCATCACTTGTTTTGCATAAAATACTAATTGATTGTGAGATTATGTGGTTCGACAGTACTGTCAAACTGTCAAGCTAGTAGCTTCCTTGTTAAATTTAGTTCAAAGAAAATGGATCAAAAATTTCAACAATATCGAATTCTTTTGTTAGATACATCCATTTCTCCTTCGACGCTTTTTAGCAAAAGTAACGTATGCTACATGATCCCCATATCATGAGATCTAACCGTTGTTTAGGCTCTTGGAAGTGGTGTGGACTACAAATTCAATATATATCTTTCGAATTTTTTAGCATTTGGTTCACGGCATATAAATGAGTCAAGAAAACCATTTTCTGTTGACGGAAAAAACATTTTCAAAAATTGAGAAAATAATTTCCTCTTTTTGAAAAGAGCAAATCGTTTTCTGTGAAGACCAATCTCTCTCTTCTCTCTTCTCTCTTCTCTCTTCTCTCTCTATCTACAAGCTTCAAATTTTATAACAATCTTTTTATTTTTTTTATTAAAAATAATTTGTTTTATTTTAAAAATTTTCTTTTTTTTTCCTTCCTCTGCCTGTCGAGTTATTGCAACCGGCCACATATGCAACCCACCAATCCTCGAGCTTGTTTGATCCTGGTGAGTTCGAGCTTGCCCGTGGCCATCATGGCAGAGGAAGGAGGAAAAAAAAAAAGAAAGGAAATAAAAGAGACAAGAGAAAAGAGAAAAAAAGAATAATAATTAAAAATTTCTATTCAAAAAAGAAATAGAATAAAATATAAAATATAAAATTATTAAATTATTAAAAGGAGTGTATGGAGGAAAACTAAATCCAATTTTTCCTAGCAAATGGTGAATATTTTTCAATTTATTTCGGATTTTAGCCGAACACAGAAAATGTTGTCTTTTTTTTTTAAAATGATTTTTTGAAAAGCGTTTTTCAGAAGCATAGCATTTTTTGTGAAAAGAACGGATGGAGGTCAACGTCGCAAGGAATCACATTTGGATGTAGCATCTGCAGCTTGATATAAGTATCATGTTCACATAAGAAACATTCATGTTTAGCTCAGATCGAGCTCTCGCTAGTTTTAATTTGTTCTTGTGACCCTCCAACATGGACCATTCCATTTCTTGTGAATCGGAGAAAATCGAAGGCATTGCTTCAGAAGATGAAGACATTAAAGAGCTTCACACAAAGCTTGCCAATGATTCAAAGAGTTTCGAGGAGATCGACGAGAAACCATTTGCCGACACGCCCTTACATGAAGCTGCGGCGATGGGGCACACCCATCTTTCCATGGAGCTGACCACCATCAAGCCCTCGTTTGCCAGGAAGCTGAACCCAGAGGGCTTCAGTCCGATGCACTTGGCCTTGCGACACCGGCACATTCAGACTGTGAGAGCTCTAATGACTGTGGACACCAAGTTGATCCGGGTGAAAGGGCGATATAGGGTGACACCTCTTCACTATGTGGTCGAAATAGGAGAGGAGGAGATCCTGGCGGAGTTCCTCTGTGCTTGCCCAGATTCCATCGAAGATTTGACAAGCCGATGCGAGACTGCGGTTCATATCGCCGTGAAGAACAAGAATTTGAGAGCTTTCAAGGTTTTGTTCGGATGGCTGAAGCGACTCAGCTTGGAAGAGATCCTGAATTGGAAGGATGAGGATGGCAACACTGTCTTCCACATTGCTACATCCACGGAGCAGCCTGAGGTTCGCTCTTACCTGCTTTGATTTTGAAGTAGTCGCACGATCGGACTCTTTATAGAACATTTGCTCAACCCACTCATGCAATAATTACCGCCAAAGCTTCCTTAAAGAACCTTACTAGGAGTGATCAACAGCAATAGAAAAAAGATGCTGAGCCTTCGCCCTATCCCGTGACTTCAATCTGGAGGTTTGTCCTCCTTTTTTAGCTGTAATATCTTGCGCCTCAGGGATCTTGAGTCCTGAATCCTGATATGCTTAATACCATTGATGTGCATAGTAGTTGATTCATCTGCATTGTATATAACTCCATAGGACGGATCTGGGTGCAGTTAATTAATAGTAGAATCGCTTCAGTTCGTTACATCTATCGAGTGCCATGACTAATTCCAAACTGCTGACCACACTCTATGCTCATTTGACAAGGTCATCAAAATGCTGATCAAGGAAGTGAATGTAAACGCTAGGAACTTTGAACAGAAGACAGCCTTGGACCTATTCGAGATGCAGCCTCACAAGAATGAGGAAGTCAGGAAGATCTTAAGTGGTGCCAGAGTAAAGAATGCTTCAAGACTATCAAAACCTATAACGCTCGCAGATTACTTGATCAGAAATCTCACATTCATTGAAGGCCGAGACAGAGTCTTAGGAATAAGTAATCCGATCAGCCGCGAGAAATCGAACACGACATCCGGAACATAATCTGGTGATAGCCATTCTGATTGCGACAGCTACCTACCAAGCTATTTTGTGTCCTCCCAGGAGGGTTTTGGCAAGAAGATTCTAGCGTTCCCGACTTCTCTTCCATCTCCAATGAGACACAGATCCTTATTGTACCTCCCCACCGTGCTGGACAGATGGTCCATGGAGGGCGTGACCCTCATTTGCTTCTTCACGGCCAACACTCTGGCTTTCCTCACATCTGTCACCACAATCCTCACGATGATCACCGGACTTTTTTACAACTCAAATGCTCTCTCTTTCTGTAGGTTTTCTCTTGATAAACTATTCCGTGTCAATCAGCTATAACTTTCGGTCCGGGATATGGCAGTTGGGCAGCATTTTCGCTGGGCTGGTCTTGTATCTACTTGTGGTACTGGTGTACGGGACGCCTCTGCTGTCACTAAAAGCAAACAAGCTAAAGGCCGTATTGATACTCCGAAAAGACGGGTGGTGACTTCATAAACTCAATATGAGGTACAAAGCTTCTACAGGGACTGTTTGCGGTGCTGCGATCATTTGGCTTAAGCTATGCTGTTGATTTCTTCAGCTGTAACTTCCACTGGATTGTGTGTTTGCACGCTGCAATGATTATTTAATCGTCTTCATTTCACAGTGATAAATATGTACAGCACGGATGCTATCTCCCATGGTTTACACCCCAAGCACGGGTTGCCACAAGCATAAATAAGGCCAAGGTCGCCAAAGCGTCCACACTCGCGTAATAGTCCTGAAAATGCTGTTCGCCCGAGAGAGTCCAATGCGTGGGGCTTGACCCTTCTTGATCGAAGGAGGCCAAATGCGCCTTCTTTCCTCTTCCTTTGATGTTGTTGTTTGCGTGAGTCACCCAACAAAATTGGGGAAATTAACTCTAACATGTCATTAATACCAATGTATTGGGTTTTCGTGATTACAACCCATTAAGCAAGACAAAAAACACGGAAATGGAGACGCAAACCTTAGGGCTAATTGGAACCTTAATTTCATTAAATCAAGTTTACCAAAAATCAACTATAGTGGAATGGAACTTTTATTTCAAACTCAAATCTAATATCTAGCGCATTTGATGTTATGGGATATTTTTCGGATTAAATTTGTAGTTTCTAAAGTTAAACATCGTTAATTTGTGCTTTCTTTTGAGCTTTTCACATTTTAATATGAATTGCAATATGGGGTTGAACATTTATTTACCACATTTTCATTTTCAAACTTGCGTTAGATTTTTTTAGGGGGGAAGTTTTTAAACATATTTTAAATTTTGATCCACTTGCTATGAGATTAAATTTACAATTCACTGTTAATTACTTTCTTGATAGTAGGAGTTTTTTTTTCCCTGTCCTATCTCTAATTCTCCTCTCTCTGACTTTTACTTTATCTTTTTGCAGCACACGAGAGTCGAAACCTACACCTATGATACTAGCGCGTCACCCCCAAATTTGTTACTAGGGCCGCATGCTATTGGCCATAGCAAAGGTTGAACAACAAGAACTTCAATGATTTTTCCTTTATGTGTTTATCATTTGTTAATATTTAGATATGATCTACATTTAAATATGTTGACATTGATCATGCTTTTAAACAAATTAACTTTTTCCATATTTGATCGAATTTCTTTTCCAAACAAAGAAAAGAAAAATAACAAAATAATTTGAAAAATACTGAAATATCATTAAGAAAAATTGTCCACGTTAACACCGCCTGACATCCAAGTCAGTACCAACCAACAAAGTTGCTGAATGGACTGAATTGGCACAAATGTAAAAAGGTTAGAATTGAATTGGCACAAAAAAGTTTTGGAACATAATCGGTACAAATGTTAAAGTTTATGATTGAATAGCAAAATTAAAAGGTTTATGATTGAATTGACAAAGTACAATAAATTTATGACTTTCTGACAATTTTCTCCTAAATTTGGTGGACCATGCCTGTTATATTTCCCCAATTTATAAACATTCCAAATCGATGGCACGGTCGATATGTAGGCCCTACAAGACATGTAGAGGTGCAAACATTTACCAAGATTGGCACACAAAAAATGATGTAGGAAAAGATAACGAGAAAAACTTATGTAATGAAATGTCATTTAATGTGGTCGAGTCATGTAATTTCCTAACGAAAAAATGAGATTCAGTGGTGCAAATTAACGTGTAGCTTTGAATATCACTGGATATTTACTAGCTTTGCCTCATCTATATGTTGTTCAGCGTTTTTTTAATTAATGACTAATAGGCCCTTTGGTATGCTTGTAAAGTGTTAGAAATATTTACTAGCTTTACTGGAAAATGACTTAATGGAAAATCTTTCCTAAAATAAATAACTCATTTTTCACGAAACGAACGGAGCCTTAATGTTGGTTGGTATTCATCCCGGTGTTTCATAGTCCTCTTTGAACATATTTTGATATGGTCAAGCTTATCATTTATGATATATGCGATCTTGGGCAAACATCAGGCCCGGCCCAAACTGGTCCATTGATCGCCTCTAATAAACACAAATCAATAGTTTTGTAGAGATGATATTGTTACAACTATTTGTGGAAGGGCTCGATTAACTTAGGGATACATATGTCAATAAAAGTAAGGAAGACATCAAAAAGACTTCGGTTCGGAGTTTATCGACAGCGTTATTGCCCGAGTCGATGCAATTATCAGGGCAGTGAAGCCCGTCTCTGGCCTTTGAAAGTATATCGTTTCACATATTTCTGGTCTCTTTTGGTGAATTGTGGCAGGCACATCTTTCTCACTATTAGTTTATCAGCAAGATTGGAAGTTAAACAGCAACTTTGAAATCCTCCCGTCGCTAAATTTTTCTAGTTTTCTTGGCCGACGGACCGTGAGCTCTGTCTTAACATGTTATCAATTAATGCATTTAATTGGTCCAGAAAAGGTCAAGAGTCAAATGGGGCCAATTGGTTTCCTAAGTGTATATATGATGACTTCTAACATATTGCCAGAAAGAGAGAGAATCCAATGGATTGGAACCTTTGCTAACTTTCCTAACATGTTTTACACTTAATGCATTTTTATGGTCCCAAAGATGATGTCCTTGTCCAGGGGAATATGATATATCAAGGCACTGCCGGATTTGCACATTTGAGGCTCCTTGTTTAACATGATGTATCGAGATTTGTTTCGGTCAAATCGAAGATGGTGATTTTGTCTATCAGCCTTCATTTGTCGAGTCTTAAAGTTCTGTATATCTGTATCTCCTTCTGGTGTATCGTTTCACCTAATTATTAAATGGCATCAATACTTTCTATGAGGAACATATAAACCCGTTTATGTTCTTGCACATACTAAGATCATCTCATTGCACCTGGTCGATACTCCTTTCCTGAGAATGCCCATCAAAATGGTGAATACTACTCTCTCTCTCTCTCTCTCTCTCTGAATTTTTCTATGACATGATTATAGAGTTTTGTTTGCAGTTTCAGGCATCATGCTGCAAAGACAAAGCAGTACTGATCTCGGTGTATGTGGAGAAGCCACAAAGGAGGAAGCTTAGTTCACCGAATCCGAGTCGCCGCCCTCATCAACACCACCATCACTACCACCACCACCATCACCACCACCTTCACCTTCATCGCCCCTATGAAGAAGGGAAAATTCAGAGCGAAGGTACTTTTTCTGGGAAAGGATACAATAGAAGGGCCGAACTTCTTCATTACTCCCGGCACCTCCGGGAACCGGCTCAACCTGCTGCCGAATCTACATCCCTAATCCCAGCCCTATATCTACAAACAACACCGAATTTCAGACAAAGTAAGGAATCCTGTCCTTATCTTGATTCAAAAATTTTCTGTTATCTGGGAAAATTTTATGGAAGATGCTTGACAGCATTATGAATGTGCTGAGTCCAGTGTGTGATCATGAAGTTTGACCAAGTCACAAGTTTGAGACACCCTTACCATGCGCAAAAGAGGACACTAATAGTGTACATTTTTTGGCATCGACCTATCAATAGTTTGCTTCGCAATATGCGAATGCTCCTCAAGATGTGCATATCAGCAACAGCTGAGTACATTGTACTTATCATTGTTTGCTGATCAACAATTTGTTAGGCTGTCACTGTCCAGATAAAACGAAACATGGAGACTGGTCCGGCTTGTCTTGGAAACTACAAAACCATGATCACAAGGTTCTTAAGATCTTTGACGCGCTTCCAAGGGAAGAAAGACAGGAAGAAAAGGAAAAGGAACACTAAGGGATCTACGGGCAATAAAATGCAAGCAGTTACGAAAAGCCTGGAGGTAAAGTCATCATGCTTTCCCGTATCTTCAGTTGGAGGATTTTTAAGGGGGGAAGAGAAAAGGTTCTAATGCTGTCCTCTCAGGTGCCAAAGAAATGGGCATTTTGGTCGAAAATGCTATCCACGCTTCGGAAGCAGAGGTAAACCTCCACAGCGATGAGGCTTTAATTGCGAAAGAGTACCCAATTGAAGAACCAAAAAAAATTCGTCTAGGACGTGAAGTTGTATAAAATTCCCTCTGAGATGAGACAGAAATTCGTTCGTGTGGTTGCTATTTCATTTGTATGCCCGGTGAATTGACAATGCCTATTTCTACTGTCTACCCACAACTTCAACCAAAATTTTCAGCTTACTGTCAATAATTGTGGAGAAAGATCTTCACCAGGGTAATGCAAAAAGTCTTGTCTGTGAAAATTTCATCATGTGTTTCATATGTTGTGCTCTTGATAGCTTTTGGTCTCCTCATCAATGATTCAGTATTAGCTTCAACTGAGAAGCTGAAGATTCCTTCATCTGCCCAGATTGAAAAGAAAAAACTTCTTGCCAATTCTGCACAGTTCTTCAGTTGATTAGAAAAATTATGGTAAAATCCATTGAATCATCTAGTGTCTAAATAATTCAACACAGTTCTTCACAGCTTTCCAATATCTAGAGGTGCTCATCACCATATACAGTAATTTCACCATATTAATGACCTTCATAAAGCTACAAACAGAATGTGTTGGAGATTCTGACATGCTGCCAAATTGATCTGATTGAAGATATTGGGATTATAATTGATCTTGATTGATTTTCTATTTTTGGTAGTCTATCATGTACAATCTTTTCCTTTTATTTCTCTTTGTTGTCTCTACTTATACAAGAAATGTACAGTTGATCAATACAATTGGAATACAGAATACAAGTTCTTACATGGTATCAAAGCAAAATCCATCCTGACCTAGCTTCCGCTTCCCTTGATTGCCTTTTCTTTTCTTCGGCTTGCTCCTGTTATTGCACCATAACCTGCAAATACAGAGTGAGCGTTTCACAAAGGAATCAACCCTCTTCTTTCGAAACCATGAAGAATAAACATCTTGCCGAAACCAACCAAAGTAGCTCCAGTGTGGAAGACGTGCTTCCAAATCCAGATTTCCCAGAAGACTCTGCTGACGAGAGTACGCAACACACGGAAAACCAACCTTCTTTACCTCAAACCCATTCCGGCCAGCCTTCTTTGCCTCAAACCAATTCTGGGTCAGGCCACCTTCAGGTTCAGCCCATCCAGTGGCAACCTTGTCTAGCCAACCCGGGCAGCCCCTACTGTGGCAGCCAACCCAGTGGCTGCATGTACCAAGTTCATCGGTCCCATGGTGTTATGGGACCGTCCAGCCCACTATTCCTGGGACATCATCGCCTTTTTCAACCGAAGCAGCACAAGTTTCTATTCAGCCCGGAGAGGCCCACCATCCAGATCTGGGGCAAACCAAGCCCCCAGGCCGAGACCCGATTTTCCTTATGCGGGGCAATAATCCGAATCAAGTATGGAGGCGTATCCGACTCCCCTACCCGGTTACCAAGCCATCTTCCCTTTCGGGACTGGCGGCAGCCGGCCGGAGATTGGAGACCCATCGTATACATCGTCGGTCGATGGACCAGAATTACGTCTCATCAGGCTCCAATTGGCAGGAACCGAACACTATTCCACATGGGCAAGGGATTTCAGGCGAGCTCTTGTCAAAAAGGACAAAGATGATTTTCTCGATGGGATCATCCCTGTTCCGGCCGACGAGCGACAGAGTCGTCACTAGCGACGGTGTAATCAACTGGTGCGACAATGGATTGGAAACTGTCTCACTGCGAAGTAGCTGCCGGACTACCATCGACCGAAGACGCAAAAACCATGTGGAATAACATACGGGAATTATATGGGAAACTCGATCGAGTAAAATTGTTCTCACTTACCCAGGCCCTAACAGAGCTCAGACAGGGGAACCAATCTGTAACAGGTGTTTTTAATCGATTATCGGCACTATGGGATGAAATCGAGGCTGCAGAAGGAACCCTAATCGGCCCGGAGGAACCCTTCGACAATACGGAGCCATACATGATCGGGAGAAAGCCATGAGATTTCTGCTAGTACTGAACGAGGAATTCTTACTTTTTCGGACTCAAATCCTAGCGATGGAACCACCCCCGACCCTCGGCCGTATATTCCAACTCGCCGTTCAAGAAGAAAGTCAGCGTTTGGCGGCAACGACGGCAACTCAACACGGAGAAGGAATTGCCCTCTCAGCCATCTCACTTCACGGCATTCCAGTCACTCGCAGTGATGGATTTGGTGGCTCCGTGCGTTCATCGCCTCGCAAGAGGAAGGGAGAAAAAGAAGACTCGAGACATTTGGAGCTGCGCACAAAGGAGCAGGAGGAGGAAACCCTAATCCTTTAGGGTCAAATGGGCCGATGATAGGGTTATATGGGCCAGCAGCAAAGGCGCGCGAAAAACCCAAATCACTTGGGTTGAATGGGCCAGCAGCAGAGGCAATTGGGCTCTATAAGCGAGACTCACGTGGGCCCAATGGATTCCGAAGTGGGCCGCATCAGGAAAGGTAAATGGTACTTTTATAAAATCCAAAAATAAATATTGTGATTATTGCAAAAGGCCACATCATACGTAGAAACTTGCTGGAAATTGCATGGTCGCCCAAATGACCGAGAAAGAAGGAAAGGAAATATCTGCTTTTCAAGTCTCTACACAAAAGGGAGAAGGTAGCCAGAATATCATCACTCAGGACAGTATCAAACCATCATTAAAATGCTGAGCCAGCTAAAGACAACTGATGAGAGTGCCAGTTTCTCAGGTGCCCTTTTATCACAAAAAAATTCTATTTCGGTTAATGCATGGATAGTTGATTCTGGTGCCAGTGATCACATAATTTGCGCTGAGAATTTATTTTCCCACATTGATGAGAGACGTCCATTTCCTTTGTTGGTACGACTTCCAAATGGAAATACCACTCAAGTTTCTAAAACTGGCACTGTACGGCTTGGGCCAAACTTTGTCCTTCGCAATGTCCTGTATATTCCCAGAATTCGAATTCAATCTCCTTTTTGTGTCAAGAGTCTGCCAAGATAATTCCTGCAATGTCACGTTCAATTCGACAATTGCTTATTTCAGAACCGTACGACTGGCAAACTGATGGGCTTGGTAGAGTTGAAAATGGTCTGTTTTTTTGGATTAATTCTCCTGGAGATTTAGATTCTTAAACAAGAGCATCTATTGTAATGCTACTACTATTAATAAAAATCTCCTTTATCACCAGCGTTTGGGTCATAGTGCAAATTTCCTCAACCGAAATGTCCAATATGCCCTCTGGCTAAACAATCCAGCAATTTTTTCCCGTTAGTACATCTCGAGCTACTCGTCCTTTTCTCTGATACATCTTGATATCTGGGGTCCTCACCATACGGCTCATCGTGATGGTTCTCGTTTTTTTCTAACAATCGTTGATGATTTCTCACGTGCCACTTGGACCTTCCTCATGCATTCTAAAAGTCAGACCCTTTCCATATTATCAAGATTCCTTTCCATGGTCCAAAATCAATTTGACACCACCATCCAAAAAATTCAAACAGACAATGGACGTGAATTTCTCTCTAACAACTATCAGTCTCTACTCACTTCTCACGGTATTCTCCATGAGACATCCTGCGCCTACACTCCACAACAAAATGGAGTTGTGGAATGCAAGCATAGACATCTCTTAGAAGTTGCAAGAGCTCTCAAGTATCAAGCACACATTCCTGAACAATTCTGGGGTGATTGTGTGATCACTGCTACTTATTTGATTAACCGCATGCCGAGTAGAGTTCTTAATGGTGCCACCCCTTTTGAATTGCTCTATGGAAAAGTCCTTTCCATTGATAATCTGTGGATTTTCGATGCTTATGTTATGCAACCAGTGTCGGACCTCGAACTAAAATGGGTCTCGTGCCATCCCATGTGTTTTTATGGATACCCTACTCTACAGAAAGGTTATCGAGTTATGGAGATATCTACTGGACAATTTTTTTATTAGCAGGGACGTTGTTTTCCATGAAGATTTTTCCCTTTTCAAGATGGAACATCTCCATCTCCGTCTAATCTGGTGCAACCGAATTTTTTGGAAGAAGATATTCCAAACCAAACTCCTTCATATTTTATTGTTCCACCAGCACAAACTGCATCGTTTCCAACAGACACTCCGAAGCAACGTTAGCAGAATCATTTCCTGTTGCTGATTCCCCATCATCGCCTATTGACTCTTCATCGGCTCTTTCCTAGTGACATCTCCAGCACACATTCGCCTGTGGCATCTCCTTCAGTTCCCATGACCTACCACGACGTTCTAGGCGTGTCATTCGGCCCCTACGTGGACCAAAGATTATATTTGCTCTGCATCCAAAACTTCAAGCAGTCATTACCCGGTATCATCCTATGTCTCCTTCAGTCGACTTTCCCCTACTTATATGAGTAGCATTAGCCGGATCTCAGAAGAACAAGAGCCTTCTTCATATCAAGTGGCTGCACGAGATCCTCGATGGCAACAGGCAATGGAAAACGAACTTAATGCACTCGTTGAAAATCACACATGGGATATTGTCCATTACCTGAGCATCGAAAACCTATTGGGTGCAAATGGGTTTATAGATCAAATTCAGGTTGATGGTTCCGTCGAACGCTACAAGGCACGTTTAGTGGCAAAAATTTCACTCAGAGGGAGGGTTTCGACTACCATGAAACTGTTTCACTTGTTGCGAAAAGTTACTGTTCGGTCCTTCCTTTCAGTTGCGGCTGCATGCCACTGGTCGCTTCATCAGATGGACGTTAACATGCATTCCTTCATGGAGATCTTGATGAAGAAATCTACATGAGCCTTCCCCGGGATTACGCAGATAGGGGGAGTCAGACGTATGTCGTCTTCGTAAATCCCTGTACGGGCTCAAACAAGCTTCTAGGCAATGGTATGCAAATTTATAGATGCTCTAACAACAGATGGTTTCCAACACTCAAAACACTTATTAGCCTTATTCACATGGACCTCAA
>JAGVVM010020060.1:0-75424 GCA_019149425.1 Psidium friedrichsthalianum
TTGATCTTATTTGATTTTCTATTTTCGGTAGACTATCATGTACAATCTTTTCCTTTTATTTCTCTCTGCTGTCTATATATACAATAAACGTACAAATTACATAATAATGAATACCTAATACGAGTTCTTTCATGGTATCAGAGCAAAATCGATCCTAACCTAGCTTCCGCTTCTCTTGATTGCCTTTCTCTTTTTTCTTCGGCTTGCTCCTGTTATTGCACCATAGTCTGCAAACACAGAGCTAGCGATTTTCAAAGGAATCAAAACTTTTCGATACCATGAAGGATAAACACCTTACCGAGAGTATAGAGGGCGTGCTTCCAAATCTAGTTTTCCCGGAAGACTCCGCTGATGAGAGCACCCAACATACAGAAAATCAATCTTCTTTACCTCAAACCCATTCTGGGTCAGGCCATTTTCAGGCTCAACCCATCCAGTGGCAACCTTATCCAACCAACCAGGGGCAGCCAACCTAGTGGCTGCATGTACCAGGTTCATCGATCCCATGGTATTATGGGACCGTCTAGCCCACTACTCTTGGGACATCATCGCCTTTTTCAACTGAAGCAGCACAGGGTCATAGCCAGCTCGGAGGAGGCCCACGATTCGGATCTAGGGCAAGCCGAACCTCCGAGCCCAAACTCAATTTTCTTTATGCGGGGCAAATACCTGAAACGAGTATGGCGGGGTATCTGACTCCCCCACCCGGTTACCAAGCCATTTTCCCTTTCGGGACTGGCAGTGGCCGGCTGGAGATCGGAGACCCATTATACACATCACTGGTTGATGGACCAGAATTACGTCTCATCGGGCTCCAATTGGCCGGAACTGAACACTATTCCACCTGGGCAAGGAATTTCAGGCGAGCTCTTGTCACAAATGACAAAGATGGCTTTCTCGATGGCACCGTTCCTATCCCGACCGACGAGCGACAAAATCGTCACTGGTGACGGTGCAACCAACTGGTGAGACAATGGATTGGAAACTGTCTCACTGCCGAAGCAGTTGCCGGACTACCATCGACCGAAGACGCAAAAATCATGTGGGATAACATACGGGAAATGTATGGAAAACTCGATCGAGCAAAATTATTTTCGCTTACCCAGGCCCTAACAGAGCTCAGACAGGGGAACCAATCTGTAACAAGTGTTTTTAATCGATTATCGGCGCTATGGAACGAAATCAAGGCTACAGAAGAGACTCTAATCGGCCCGGAGGAAACCCTCAAACAATATGGAACCATACGTGACCGAGAGAAAGCCATGAGATTTCTTCTGGTTCTTAACGAAGAGTTCTTACCTTTTTGGACTCAAATCCTGGAGATGGAACCACCTCCGACGCTCGGCCGTATTTTCCAACTCGCTATTCAAGAGGAGAGTCAGTGATTGGCGGCGACGACAGTAACACAACACGGAGAAGGAGTTGCCCTCTCGGACATCTCACCTCACGTTGCTCCAGACGTTCGCAGTGGCGGACTTGCAAGTCCAGTCGCATTCGTCGCCTCACAGGAGCAAGGGAGAAGAAGATTCGAGATATCGTTTGGAGCTGCGCTAAAGGAGGAGGAGGAGGAAACCCTAATCCCCTACAGTGGAATTGGCCAGCGACAAGAGGAGGAAACCCTAATCACTTAGGGTGGAATGGGCCAGCGTTAGGATCTCATGGGCCAGAATTGCGCGGGCTAAAGTCGCGCGCAAACATCTTAGGGCTATGTAGGCCAGATTCACGCGAACCCAATAGTTTCCGAAATGGGCCTGCATTAAGAAAGGTAAATGGAAATTTTATAAAATCCAAAAATAAATATTGTGATTATTGCAAAAGGCCACATCACACCGTAGAAACTTGCTGGAAATTGCACGGTCGCCCAAATGACCGAGAAAGGAAGGAAGTATCTGCTTTTCAAATTTCTGCACAAAAGGGAGAAGGGAGCCAAAATATTATCACTCAGGACCAGTATCAAACCATCATCAAAATGTTGAGCCAGCTAAAGACTACTGATGAGAGTGCCAGTTTCTCAGGAACCCTTTTATCGCAAGAGAATTCTATTTTGGTTAATGCATGGATAGTCGATTCGGGTGCCAGTGATCACATAATTTGCACCGAGAATTTATTTTCCCACATTGATGAGAAACGTCCATTTCCTTTGTCCGTACGACTTCCAAATGGAAACACCACTCAAGTTACTAAAACTGGGACTGTACGTCTTGGGCCATACTTTGTTCTTCGAAATGTCCTGTATATCCCAGAATTCGAATTCAATCTCCTTTCTATGTTAAGAGTCTGCCAAGATAATTCCTGCAATGTCATATTCAATTCCGACAATTGCTTATTTCAGGACCGTACGACTGGCAAACTGATGGGCGTGGGTAGAATTGAAGATGGTTTATTTTTCTGGATTAATTCTCCTGGAGATTTAGATTTATTGAATAAGAGCATTTATTGTAATGCTGCTACTATTAATAAAAATCTCCTTTATCATCAACGTTTGGGTCATAATGCAAAATTTCCTCACTCGAAATGTCCAATATGCCCTCTGGCCAAATAATCTAGACAATTCTTTCCCAATAGTACATCTCGAGCTACTCATCCTTTTTCTCTGATACACCTTGATATCTGGGGTCCTTACCATACGGCTCATTGTGGTGGTTCTCTTTTTTTTTCTAACAATTGTTGACGATTTTTCACGTGCCACTTGGACCTTTCTCATGCATTCTAAAAGTCAGACCCTTTCCATATTGTCAAGATTCCTTTCCATGGTTAAAAACTAATTTGACACCGCCATCCAAAAAATTCGAACAGACAATGGACGTGAATTTTTCTCTAATAATTGCCAGTCTCTACTCACTTCTCATGGTATTCTCCATGAGACGTCCTGCATCTACACTCCACAACAAAATGGAATTGTGGAATGCAAGCATAGACATCTCTTAGAAGTTGCAAGAGTTCTAAAATATCAAGCACACATTCCTGAACGATTCTGGGGCAATTGTGTGATCACTGCTGCTTACTTGATTAACCGCATGCCGAGTAGAGTTCTTAATGGTGCCACCCCTTTTGAATTGCACTATGGAAAAGTTCCTTCCGTTGATAACCTGCGGATTTTTGGATGCTTATGTTATGCAACAAATGTGGGACCTCGAACTAAGGTGGATCCTCGGGCCACTCCATGTGTTTTTATGGGATATCCTACTCTACAGAAAGGTTATCGAGTCATGGAGATATCTACTGGACAATTTTTTATTAGCAGGGACGTTATTTTCCATGAAGATGTTTTTCCTTTTCAAGACTAAACATCTCCATCCCCGTCTAATCTGGTGCAACCGAACTTTTTAGAAGAAGATATTCCGAATTAAACTTCTTCATATGTTATTGTTCCACCAGCACGAACTGCATCTGTCCCAACCGACACTCCGGAAACGACATTCGTAGAATCATTCCCTGTTGCTGATTCTCCATCATCACCTATAGACTCTTCATCGGGTCCTTTCCCAGCGGGATCTCCTTTAGCAATTTCTCCTGCGGCATCTCCTTCAATTCCTCATGACCAACCACGGCGTTCTAGGCGTACCATTGGGCCTCCTACATGGACCAAAGATTACATCTATTCTGCATCCAAAACTTTGCGTAGTCATTACTCGGTATCATCCTATGTCTCCTTTAGTCGACTTTCCCCTCTTTATATGTGCAGTATTAGCCGGATCTCAGAAGAAGAGGAGCCCTCTTCATATCAAGTAGCTGTACAAGATCCTCGATGGCAACAAGCAATGGAAACGGAACTCAATGCACTCACTGAAAATCACACATGGGATATTGTCCCATTACCTAATCATCGAAAACCTATTAGGTGCAAATGGGTTTATAAGATCAAATTCAAGGTTGATGGTTCTGTCGAACGCTACAAGGCTTGCTTAGTGTCAAAAGGTTTCACTCAGAAGGAGGGTTTCGACGACCATGAAACCTTCTCACCTGTTGCGAAAGAGGTTACTGTTCGATCTTTCCTTTCAGTTGCGGCTGCACGTCATTGGTTCCTTCATCAGATGGACGTTAACAATGCATTTCTTCATGGAGATCTTGATGAAGAGATCGACATGACTCTTCCACCGGGATTACGCAGACAGGGGGAGTCAGACGTATGTTGTCTTCATAAATCCCTGTACGGACTCAAACAAGCTTCCAAGCAATGGTATGCCAAATTTATAGATGCTCTAACAACAGCAGGTTTCTAGCACTCAAAACATGATTATGCTCTATTTACATGGACCTCAGATACTGCATCCATTTATTTGCTGATTTATGTCGATGACATACTAATCATAGGAAACAATGAGGCCTGCATTAAGAAGTTCAAAAGGTATTTGTACTTTACTTTCTGCATCAAAGATTTAGGGGCCCCAAGATATTTCCTTGGCATTGAAATTGTACGTTCTGATAAGGGAATCAATCTGAGTCAGTGTAAGTTTGCATTGGAGATTGTTTCTGAAGTCGGTCTGTCAGGATACAAACCTGCCGTCATTCCCATAGAACAAAATATCAAGCTAACTACTTATGAGTTTGATCAAGGGACTTCTGCATCTATTGAAGATCCACTGCTAGAAGACCCATTAGGATATCAGAGACTTGTGGGAAAGTTAATATATCTCACTATGACAAGACCTGACATATGCTACGCAGTTCAGATATTAAGCCAATTCATGCACAAACCAAAGCAATCTCATATGAACGCAGCATTGAAGGTAGTGAGATATCTTAAAGCTTGTCCGGGGCTTGGAATTTTCCTATCTCGTGATTGCAACATGAAGATGACAGCTTTCTGTGACACTGATTATGCGACTTGTCCCATGACTAGAAGATCTGTCACAGGCTTCTGCATAAAAATTGGGAATTCTTTTTTTTTTTTGGGTAAGGTGAGAATATATTAGCTAATCACAACGCATATACAAAAATAACCAGACACAAATCTCGTACCCAGGGTTACACAGACAATGTCCTCGAGGGTGCAAGGGTGTCTGGCCAAACAAATTACAGAACCGAAGGACCATAATCCCAGACAAAAGGCACTACCGAACCCGAAGACATGCCAAACACAAAAGGGCCGAAAATACAAGACCAAAACAAAAAACAAACACAACCAACGAGAAGGAACCAGTAGCATACAACAGCTTCATCAGGGCCTTCAAAAGCAGCAGCTCACAAGCCATTGAATCTGGTAACCCCGAGACAACAAAGCATCCTCGAGTCAGCACCAAAGCTTGGGCAGAAAACCAGTGAATTCAGTATCCCAGAAGCTAAAGACAGCATCCCAAAGAGTGAGGGTCGAAAAGGAACAGCCCTAGTAATCAAAGAAATGGCAAGGCACTCCTCTTCACTATGCTTTTGCAGTCCCTCTTGATAGTCAAGGACAGCAAAGAAGTGGGCTGCAACTCTCGGGCCATCCAGTCGCATCAGTAGAGGCCAGCAACAGATCCCCCAGGCGTGTACAGCTCCCAGTAGATCAGCAACGCACACAGAACACCAGCAAAAGTCATACCAGGACAGCAACCAGCAACAATTCAGTAGTGGCCCAGCAGCACCCAACTTCGTAGGAGGAGGTAAGGAAGGAGGCAAATAAAAGCCAGCACCACCATAGATTGGTTGATGACATAAACCAGCTAGCATTGTCCTCAACAGGTTGCTAGAATAGACACACAGAACACCAACACGCCAGCAGCCAGGACCAGGGTTACAGAGCAGCAACCAGCAGCTACCAAAATAGGGCCAACATTACCATTGGTCTGATGATGATCTAACCCAACCAGCAGAGTCTTCAGCAGGTAGCATGGAGGACAGAATACAGCAACACCCGCAAGGGAAAGCTGAAATAACCACTAAGGACACCAGCAAGCCAGTGGCCAGATCTGCAAAACAGAGAGTCCATGAATGCTGTATCAACCAGCAGCCAGACATAGAGAAGGCTGATCCATGAGGCCCAATGTAGCTCCAGTAACCAAGAAATGGCCGAGAAGACATCCCAGCTATCACTTGAAGATCGTCAAAGGAAGACTCCAGCTCTATTGCATTCTCCTATTGCAATGCAGATTAGCAACTGGTTTGAGGGACAGCCTTGTCCCTCACCGCTTTAATCAAATGCTTCTCAAGTGCCGGCAAGTAGAGAGTGTGGTTGCGGAACAAGATGTTGTTCCTCTCTATCCAAATGAGGCGACACAAGGCCGCGAAGGAGAAACGCGCAATTTCCTGATGGAAATGCTGACCCCCATAATCCTCGATGCCCATCGAAAAGTATCATGCCACACTTTGTTAGTCCAAACAATGTTACATTTGGAGGCCCAAAACCGAGCCAGGGAAGAAGTAATGTTGCAGCCAAAGTATAAGTGCTCAATAGAGTCCGGCCTGAGATGGAAAAAGGCACAGAGCCCTTGATCAATTTTGCCATAACTGAGTAATAGAACCTGGGTGGGTAGACGGTTCAAGGAGATAGAGTGGTGAGCCAACCACCGCAGGGAGGGGCCTTTGGAACGAATAGAGTCCCATGCCGAGGAGATAGAGAAAGATCCCGAGTGGTGAGCCAACCACCGCAGCTGATCGGGTCTATGCGGGACCAACCGAGGGACAAGATCAGTCCAAGAGCAGAATTCTGAGTAAACACGGGAAGGAGGGGGTTCCAAGGAAAGAAAGTCCCTTACGGAGGCATCCCTCAAGATTCTAGAGCAATAAATTTCCTTATCTGAAAAGAGCTTGTACGACGGGCCTTTAGGGTGCCAATTGTCAAACCAAAAGGAAACGGAGTCGCCTTTGCCAATCCGCCAGCGAAAGGACATGTCAAATGTTGAACGGAGGTTAAGGATTTTTTTCCACGACCAAGAATAGAAAGTAGGTTTGCGGACAACCCAAAAATTTTTTAGCTTCAAGAAAGTCGAATGTATCCACTTACACTAGAAGGATTCCCTATCAGTAAAGAGAAGCCAAATATACTTCACCATCGCAGCTTTATTGCAATCCATGAGCTTACGGATACCCAACCCGCCTTCCGATTTGGGCCGACAAACATCATTCCAGGATACTTTAACACCTTCCACACCCAATTCAGGACCTTTCCAAAGAAATTGTCTAAGTATACGCTCAATGTTAGAAAGTACCGATTTTGGTAGCGTGAAGATACTCGCCCAAAAAACATGTATAGCTTGTAAGACTGACTTAATCAGCTGAAGCCGACTAGCAAATGAGAGGAGCCGGTGACACCACGATTGGGCTCGAGCGGTTATAGCATTTACTAGCATGGTACAGTCTTCTTTAGAGAGTCTAGATGCAATAATCGGAACACCCAAGTAGCGAAAGGGGAGCGTACCTTCCACAAATCCCAGGGAGTGCAAAATCGCAGCCTTTAAGTCTTCTGATCCACCAGAGAAGAAGATCTCGCTTTTTGATAAGTTGGGTTTCAGCCTAGACCAAGCTGCAAATTTGTCAATGCCGGTTTTTAGCAAAGAGGTTGAAGCCAGATCGACTTGCGAAAACAGCAATACATCGTCTGCAAAGAAGAGGTGGGACAGCCGAATGCTCTTGCATCTCCAGAAGAATTTAAAGGACGGCTGAAGTGTAAGAGCATTGAGAATGCCGGAGAAGATCTCTATCACCAAGGTAAAAAGGTAGGGGGACATTGGGTATGGAGTTCCCCATTTATTGCCACCGAAAACATAGGAGATTGCACACAGGTTAATATCAGTTGAATGAGCTTGTTTGGAAAGCCGAATGCCAGCAAAACACTTCCCAAAAATTTCCAATCTACCGTATCATATGCCTTGTGAAAATCCACTTTCATAGCACATTTGGGTAGGTAAGGATCATGGTGAAACCCACTGAAGAGTTCCTGAGCTAACATAATATTGTCGCTAATGCGTCTGCCCCTGATAAAGGCATTCTGAGAAGGGCCGATCAGAGAAGGTAGAACCTTAGCAATTCTATTGGCAATAATCTTCGTGATGCACTTATATATCGTGTTGCAGCAAGCGATCGGCCTGAAGTCATTCAATGCAGCAACATTCAGAATTTTAGGCACTAACGTGAGAATGGTAGAGTTTGTTTCCCTTAGAAGAGATCCGGAGGAGAAGACATCTTTAATAGCTAGTATAACATAATGCCTTTGATCTCTTGGAAAACCAAAAAGCAAACAACAGTGTCCTTGTCCTTAGCAGAAGCAGTATACCGCGCTATGGCCAAAATTGCCTGTGAAGTAATATGGTTACGAGGTTTATTTACTAATCTCGGAATAGAAGTGGAAGGGCCAACTGAATTATTTTGTGATAATGATGTGGCACTAAAATTGGCAGCAAACCCGGTTTTCCATGAAAGAACAAAACACATCGAGGTTGATTGCCACTTCACTTGAGATAAGATTCGAGAAGGTATTCTGGTACTAGAGGAATTGGAACCGTTGAACAACCGGCAGATATTTTTACCAAGCCATTATGTCAAAGGCAACATATGTATCTCTTGAGCAAGCTTGGCGTCCTGGACATTTATAGGCCGTCAGCTTGAGGGGAGTGTTGGAGATACTGATATGCTGTCAAGATTTGGACTGATTGAAGATTTTGATATCTTAGCTGATCTTATTTGATTTTCTATTTTCGGTAGACTATCATGTACAATCTTTTCCTTTTATTTCTCTCTGCTGTCTATATACACAGTAAATGTACAAATTACATAATAATGAATACAGAATACAAGTTCTTTCAGTGATGTACGTGAGCGTTTCCAGGATAGCGGAGTGACCATGTAGAGGTCACAACTTTTGGTCACCGTCATTGTTGATCTTGCTGGCTTTTGTCTTGAATCGCTCTAATCTTCTCCACTGTGGCTTCTCTAGGTGCTTCAACTCTGAACATAGGGGCTTCAGTTTGAGATTGACAGTGATGTCAGGGTAGGTGAGGGTTGCCCTCGCTGGCGTTGAGCGGGCTAAGGCCGACCCTCGCCAGATCTGGCGAGGGCAGCCCTTACCTAAGTCTAGAGACTTTTGTTGGTGGCCTGGGACGGTCCGAGGAGGAAAGAGGGAAAAAAAAAGAAAAATAAAAAAAGAAATGTAAAAGAAAAAAGGAAAAAAATGAAAAAGTAAATGGCAAGAATGCCCTTTATCAGGCCTTTTTTCAAATAACGAGGGCACTTCAAGCTCTTATTTGAAATAAAGTTTAATTGTGATCCTTATTTGAGAAAATGATGGCACTTCAGATTTTTTTTCAAAATTTTCCCAAAAATTAATTTGGGCTATCCCAAGCCTTACTTCTCACATATTTTTCATTTTTTCTTTACAAAAAATGACTGCCTCCTGTTTTCTAAATTCGACTTAACCATGCTATTGTGAATTACTTTTCTTATATTAGTTTTCAGATGAGATACATATAATATGACCCATAAAAATAAGCATGAGCCAGATTTTATGTCTCCAATACACGTCCTACATGTCTTGCTTTTACCGCTATGTCGGAAGTTACTCCACATATTGCTTAACATAAAATGAATAGTGGATTTGTTTCAATCCTTTGTTGAATCTTTGTCATTGCTTGATAGATAATTTGATAACCCAATGATTTTTTTTCCGTGCTTCATAATACGGTTAACCAACATGTTAACTGATCGATTGCAATAAATTGGATTGAATTTTGTAGTTTTTTTTTATGCAATACCTCGACATGCCAACATGACATGGGCATAAAAGGGATTCAAAAATTACTTTTCTGCTTATAAGGGCTAAAAGCATTTATTTTGGCTTTTTGATCCCATATTGTATGGTGGATATCAAAAGATATGATATCTTGATATTGTATGGTGGATATCGAAAGATATGATATCTCCCTCCAAGCTATACATACGACTTTTATCGAATACGGCTTCCTTTCCACATAATTTGATTTCTTTCACTTCCGAATCCCAAACAATTCAATTAGGGGTTAGTACACAAAGATTTAAGGTTATTCTCCATTACTAAGTATGTAGCCTTTGCATTAACTTCATCATTGTTATCTACCAAATAAAAAACTTGGTGAGAAAAGTCATCTAATTCTCTAGAAAGGATCAATATAAACGCTCTAATTGTTTCTTCCAGACCAACATATTCCCTTGGGGAATTGGTAAATAATGCTGCTACAAAGTACCTCCCGATATAGCAGTAAAAGCAAAACGTGTAGGTAGATCAACTCACCAAATTCCCATTGAAATAGAATCCACTTAGGAAAAAGCAAGTGCCATTCATTGGTTATTAGGAGCATCTTGAAAACGTCTGGGTTGAAATATGGCTTTTAAATTAAGACTCAAATTAGTGGATGCTGCCAAAGGGAGTGGCGATTTCATATGCAAAAAGGAAGAGACTCATAGAATAGCAAAGGCAAATAGAGCCTTTGCACATTTTCCTTAATCCATGAACAAAGGATCTTCATAGACACATAGATCTATGAATCCATATATCTCAAGCGAAAAAGAATCAATAGAAAAAGAATGAATCGAAATTGATGATATTTCTAGAAACAAACAAAAAAGAAACGAAAAATGAAACTAAATCATGGATCAACTAAGCCCTCTCATGGGCTTTCTTTAGAACAAGAAAGTTAAATCTCATGTAAATACCATAGAATAAGGTTTAATCATATTCATGAGGATTCCATAAATATTCCAGTACCAAAATAGAAAATTTGAAACAATTGAATTTTTTTTTTTTGTGGTTGGATGTGGTTACTAATTCATCATTTGGCATGTACAGAGTGAAAATCTCATTCTTGATTCTACGAAAATTTGTATGAAGGCCTTTCATTTGTTTCTCTTCAATGAAAGTTTTATTTTCCCAGAATGTATCCCAATTTTTTTCCTAATTATTCTTCTGATGATCGATTCAACCTCTAATAAAAAAGATATATCTTGGTTATATTTCATCTCTTCAACAAGTTTGGTACTAAGCATATCGGCCTGGTGGAGAGAAGAACCTATGATTAAAAAGGTATTGTTAATAATCCCGCACGTACTGAAACAATTAAAAGAATTCCCAATAAGTTATTAAGCACTATACTCAGTATTTGAAATATGAGAAAGAGATACCATTCGGGTTTCTTCTTCTTCTTCTTTTTCCTTGCGAAATAACTGAAATGAATGAATTTGTTATTATCATAAAATGGGTTTTCATTGAATACGGCTTTTTATAAATTCGATATGTATCCATAAGATCAAGTATGTAATTTTGTTTACTCACTTGAAATCGAGTATCTGTTTCCCTCCCTTTCCTGCTAAGATGGGAAATCTTGCATTTTACATATTCATACGGTTGAGTCCTTGGATTTCCAAAATAACGTAACAATAAGAAGAAATGCTGTGAGTTTATGTAGTACTTTACTAGAAAATTAGTTAACTTTGGATGTATATAAAAAGGAAACTTCAAATTATAGTCTTTATTTCCTTTTGTCTCAGTTATTGGGATTGAAACTTTTCCATTATGTATCACATAAACTTAAATGTGAAAGTGAGATTCTTATTTAAATCTTCAGGTTTGACTCATAAATTATAGAACTTGACAAAGTTTATCACATTTCGATCGAACTTTCCATTTTGAGGAATATTTTTTTTCCATAAATTGTAGTTTGTATTGATACTATTATTTCCTGTGATCTGTTTCTTCCTTCTTTGGCCTCTTTCTTTAACCATAACTTATTTTGATGATTACTACAGGGGAATATGAGTTCTTTGGTCTAAGTTTTGACATCAGGATGACTGTTCCGATTGATAATAGTAGAAATATCCCAATTTCCAATGCACGGATCACTCGACTCTCAAAGATAGTACCAGAAAACGGGAATTCTCCGCTGCATAACTTGAATAGAACAGAGAAACTAATAATTTGGGAATTAAGTAGATCGTTGAATAAAGTAAACGGGTTCTTCTTGCAGATTCTATCAAGCACCTTCATGACATCTACAGGCCTTTACGAAGCATTGGGAAGTGACTGAATGAACTCCCGACATCGCGCGTCAACCGACACAAAATACAATAATCTTGAAACAACTGCTTCATTAGGCAAAAATTTCCTTGCACGCATTTCCTGTAGAAGTTGCAATGCTTTATCCACTTGTTTGTCCTGCAAAAATGCTCCGATGAGAATATTGTACGAAATTGAGTTCGGGAGGCAACCCTTTTGCTGCATTTTCAAGAATAATTTCTCGGCTTTTGCTAACATCCCTCCCTTGCAGAGGCCATTGATCAAGCTGCTGTATGTTACAACATTGGGAACCAATCCCTTCTCCAAGATGCTCTCAAATAAGTTCATTGCTGCCTCAATTTTACCGGCTCTACAAAACCCATCAATCAGAATGGTGAACACCTTGATTGATGGTTCAAGTCTGGCACTGCTGAGGGACGAATACAGATCCATTGCCTGGTCAATAAGTCCATTTTTACAGAGACCATCCAGCACAACCTCGTAAGTAGATAGCGCTGGTGCTGGAGAGCCATGAGTCAGCATTTGAGTGAAGAGTTGATTTGCTTTATCAATTTTCTCATGCTTCATGTACCCATTAATCATTGTGTTATAGGTAACAACGCCGTGCTTCAGGCCCTTATCCTCAATTAGATAGAATATTTTCGCCGCATCATGCAGCCTACCCGCCATACATAAACCATTTATGAGGGTAGTGTAGGTGTATGTATCAGGGTCCACACCTTTCTGAATCATCACTTCAAATACCACACCTGCTTCGTTTACTTTCCCCATTTTGCATAGACAATCTATCAGGATGTTGAAAGTGATGACGTTGGGGGAAATGCCTCTCTCGGTCATTAGCTGAAACGTTAATTTGGCTTCCACTAACATCCCTCCCTTGCAGAGGCCATTGATTAAGCTGCTGTATGTTACAACATCAGGAATCAATCCCTTCTCCGACATGCTATCAAACAAGTTCATTGCTGCCTCAATTTTACCGGCTCTACAAAACCTATCAATAAGAATGTTGAACACCTTGATCGAGAGTTCAAGTCTGGCACTGCTGAGGGACTGGTACAGATCCATTGCCTGGTCAGTAAGTCCATTTTTACAGAGACCATCCAGCACAACCTCGTAAGTAGATAGCGCGGGTGCTGAGAGCCAAGTCAGCATTTGAGTGAAGAGATGATTTGCTTCATCAATTTTCTCATGCTTCACGTACCCATTAATCATTATGTTGTAGGTAACAACGCTGTGCTTCAGGCCCTTATCCTCAATTAGATGGAAAATTTTTGCAGCATCATCCAGCCTACCTGCCAAACATAAACCGTTTATGAGGGTACTGTAGGTGTATGTATTAGGGTCCACGCCTTTCTGAATCATCACTTCAAATACCACACCTGCTTCGTTTACCTTTCCCGTTTTGCATAGACAATCTATCAGGATGCTGAAAGTGACGACGTTGGGGGAAATGCCTCTCTCTGTCATTAGATGAAGCATTTTGTTGGCTTCAGTCCATTGTCCAGCCTGGCAGAAAGCATGGATTAAAGAGCTGTATGTGATCACATCAGCCGAGATACCACGCTTGACCATTTCGTCATAAATTTCAACAGCTTGCCCCAATCGCCTTGATTTACACAACCCGTCGATCACTGAACTGTAAAGCACAACATTGGGCTCAGTTCGTTGGCTAATCTGATCACGAAACAACTCCAATGCATCATCGATCAGCTGGGCTTTGCATAGAGCATCGACAATCATGCCACACGTCTGCGCATCAGCCTCAAATCCCTGCTTTGTCATCCTCTTATGCAATTCCAGCCCCAGCGCTATCTCTCGTGTTTTACAGAGCTCTCCAATAAGGGCCTTGTACAAAACTGAACCCACCATCCCATCGAATCCTCTAAGAGCCAGTTTGTCAAACATCTCAACTGCATCGATGGCTTTCCCCACCAAGCACAAACCTTTAAGCAGGGTATTGAAAGTCACCTCGTTGGGCTCGAAACCGCGCTTCACGATCTCAGCAAATACTCCGAACCCAAAGTCCATCATCTCCAGATGGCAAAAACAATTGATCAAAATGTTCAGTGTACACAAATCGGGCTTGATCCCTGCCCCATTCATCTTCTTGTACAAGGCGACCACGTCCAAGTACGTCTTATTCTTGGAAACCGACGCCAGCACGTGATTAAACGTACGGACGGACCCAATGGGCTTGATTCGAACCAGTGTTTGGAAGTAACCGAGCGCTTCATTCAGCGAGAGTGTACCTGATTTGCAGCGTTGCCTCACGTGAAGCTCGAACTCTCTCGGACTGTTTGGAAGTTGGGACGGTGATTCAGGGTCTTGGAACAGAGAGGACAACGAATGCGGAGCTTTCGTCGTTGGGAGTGCGGTTCTTGAAGAACTGGCGCATCTTAGTCTCATTGGCGATGGATTCCCGAGGGCCAGAAGATGACCCAGCTTCCGACTGTTGCTAATGTAAACTCCTCCCTCGGTAGGGTAGTGTAGCACAAAGAGTTAAAGCAGGAAAGGGAAGCAAATCTGTGAACTTGTCTCTCACTCAAAAGTCCGTCTCTTAGTTCTGTCATTTCTTTTTCTTTTTCTATCCCTAGCCCTCCTTTTTTTTTTTTTTTTTTTTTTTTTAGACTGTTGCTTGGCCTTTTCGCAAAGGGCGGAATCGAATCCTGCACATATTAGCCTTCCCCACCCCCTTAATTCCCTTGCTACATGGCCACCTGCCAAGTGGGTAGCATTGTCAGCTTGACAACGAAAATTATTGTGATCGAATTGATCAACCATTTTGACCGAATATCGCAGTTGTTGTATTTCGATATCGATGGACGATGGTGCGCCAAGTATGGAACAAGAACTTGCTGTTTGGGTTTCAATAGTGATGAAAGGCATTCATTGACGGCGACACACAATTTTTTTGAAGAAACAAGAGCAAGTGTTGGATTGACAAAAGTGAATCAACAAGTGTTATGGCCATAAATAAGCTATATGACCATAAATAAGCTAGATCAATCTTCTTCGGGAAAATTTCGTTTAAGGTCCCCGAAGTGCTCTTATTTTTTTTTAATAAGGGCCTGAAATGGACATTTTTTTTCAAAAAGGGCATAAAGTGATCTATTTGTTTCAAAATAGGGCATGACCAAGGACATTTTAGTCATTTTATCTTGTTTTCCCTTTCTTTTTTTTTCTTTTTTCCTTTTTATTTTGGCCTAGCTCCTCACTGGTAGTCTCAATGACCGACCATCGGCAATGACTGAGATAGGACTCAGGCAATGACAGTGGCCTCACTCGAACAAGCTGGGGGTAGCCCTTGCTAGCCTCGCCTAGGCAAGTCGAGGGCAGTTGACTCTAGGGGTTTCCCTCGTCGGCCAGATTTGGCGATGGTAGCTCTTGCCTTACCAGGGCAAGGATCGCCACCCTCGTCGGCAGCTTCACCATGCCCTCGAGGCTAGCGAGGGCCTTGCCTAGGCGAGCTAAGAGCTCGCCTTGACAACCTTGCTTGGGTGGGTTGAGGGCAGCAATCGTTGGCCTCGCCGGACAGCTACCCTCACTAGATTTAGCCGGTGAGGCGAGGGCAGCACTCCATTTGCCCGGGAGGCCAGAGAGGGCCGACCTCTGCTCTCCTTCGCCGAGGCGAGGCTATCGAGGCGAGTCCTTAGTTTGCCTAGGTGCGGCCCTCACTAGCCTTGAGGGTGAGGCCGACAGGCGAGACGATGAACCATGCGCCAGAGAGGGTAAACAAGCGAGCGTCTCGGCGAAACAAAGGTAAAAAAGAAAAGAAAAAAGAAAATCAAAAAAGGAAATGACAAATTACATGTGGTCAGCCCTCTTTTGAAACAAAAGGGCACTTCAGGCCCTTTTTTGAAACGTGGTTCACTTCAAACTCTTATTTGAAATTTTTCCATCTTCTTCTATAGGTGTTTGCGTGTGTCTTTCTTCTTGGCCCGAACCTCCCCTATAAATTTGTTGTCTTTACCATTGTCAGCTAACATCATGGATTTTTTATCTGATGAGATCATCAGTCTTTGTTTAACTCCTTCCCTATCATCACAAGTCCACGTGACTAACCTTCCACTAATCTCTTTGGTCTGCCTTGATCGTTCTCGATGTGAAAATCTTCCCTCTAACTTGGTTGATATATGTGGTCGGTTTGTGGGTGCCGAGAACTACCCCCATGACACCTAATCCCTTAAAATTATCTCTCAAATGTTAAAATTATGTCTTGAGTTTAAGCCCAAAGCGAAATCCGAATATTCCGAATTGAATATTTCTTGTTTTTGTTGATATCACATTCGTTAAAGAAAGTCTGAATTTGAATACTCATGGATATCTATAATTGTGCACTATGAAAACATATATTATGTTCGATGATATGCCAAGTTAGAGTTTATCTTGGAGATGAAGTTGGTCAACAAGATTAAAAGGAAGAAATTAATATTGGACTAGGATAGTTTCCCCCGAAGAAGTCTGACTTTTAATTAGGAACAAGAAAGGAAATCAACCTTCCTTTTCCATGTTGGACTCTGATTCAAGAAGGATTCATCCAAGATTTCCAAGATTGCTTATTATACATATTCTTGGTTTGACTTGTGAAAAAAAGGGATTTTGCTGAGAGTGCTCAAAAGATAAGGCGTTGCTGCTGACTTGGAGACTTCTTCAAGTGCCGTTTGTCAAGTGCTTGCTTGTGGGTAATTACATCAATAGTCTTTGCATTTTAGCTGAGAAATTCTTATGGTAAGAATTGGCATTTTAATTCTTTCGTGAAATTGAGAAGTTATTTCGTAAGGAATCGAAGGGCTAAATATTGTGTGCGTTATTGACTGTAATTGGGATTAGGAAACACTAAGAGTATTTGAGTGACTTGAGTGTGGTTTGTAATCTCTAATTATGTTGCTTGTTCTATAGTGGAATTCGTTGCTGCTCTTCCCATAGATCTAGATCTCTTCGACCGAACCATGTACGTCTAGTATCCATTTTATTTTCTCGTTCTATTTATTTTATTGTTCGATCACTTGCTTCTATGGCAACAATTGGTGTCAGAGCTAAGCTTGTTTGAGTTGAAGTGAATTGATAGCACAAAAGAAGTTAATGTAAAAATTGACAAATTTGAGAGGAAGGATTTTGGTTTCCGGAAGATTCAAATTGAGGACTATCTATATCAAATAAAACTGTACCTACCCTTGTTTAGAGAGAAACTAGAGACAATGAAGCAAGCTAATGCGGAATTGCTGAATAGACGAGCAATGGGTGTTATTCGGCTGACGTTGGCTCGTAATGTTGCGTTTAACATCGAGAAAAAGAAGACCATTACGAGTTTGATGAAAGCCCGTCGAATATGTACGAGAAACCCTCTGCGATCAACAAGGTCTATTTGATGCGGCGTCTATTTAATTTGAAGATGAGCGAAGGTGCATCAGTTGTTAATTATATCAATAAATTCAATGTGATCGTTAGTCAATTGAGTTCAATTGAGATTGATTTTGAAGATGAGGTATGTGTTTTGATTCTATTATCCTCATTGCCTGATAGTTGGAATAATATTGTTATTACTGTTAGCAATTCTTTTGATCAACAAGTTTAATTTTTGATGGGATTCGAGATTTAATTTTGAGTGAGGACATCCGTAGAAGAGAATCTAGTGAATTTGTATCTACTGCTTTAGTAGATGAAAATAGAGGAAGAACTAGTACTTGTGTTAGCATAAGTAGCAGAAGCATGAACATGCATAGTCAATCTAGGACTGATGGTGCTATCTATTGGAATTGTGGCAAAAAGAGGCATCTTAGAAAGGATTACCTTAAGCTAAAAAATGAGAAGGGTAAGAAAACTACAATTGAATTTGTAGATGATGTTGTAGTTATAACTGACAGTATTCGGATAATGCTAACTTTGTCTTGTCTGTCACTAAAGATTCATCTTTTGATGGATGGATTATGGATTCTGGTTGTTTATTTCATGCCGTATCAAATAGGAACTGTAAACCAGTTCCTATTTGATACGGCATGAAATAAACAACCAGAATCCATAATCCATCCATCAAAAGATGAATCTTTAGTGACAGACAAGACAAAGTTAGCATTATCCGAATTACTGTCAGTTATAACTACAACATCATCTACAAATTCAATTGTAGTTTTCTTACCCTTCTCATTTTTTAGCTTAAGGTAATCCTTTCTAAGATGCCTCTTTTTGCCACAATTCCAATAGATAGCACCATCAGTCCTAGATTGACTATGCATGTTCATGCTTCTGCTACTTATGCTAACACAAGTACTAGTTCTTCCTCTATTTTCATCTACTAAAGCAGTAGATACAAATTCACTAGATTCTCTTCTACGGATGTCCTCACTCAAATTAAATCTCGAATCCCATCAAAAATTAAACTTGTTGATCCAAAAGAATTGCTAACAGTAATAACAATATTATTCCAACTATCAGGCAATGAGGATAATAGAATCAAAACACATACCTCATCTTCAAAATCAATCTCAATTGAACTCAATTGACTAACGATCACATTGAATTTATTGATATAATTAACAACTGATGCACCTTCGCTCATCTTCAAATTAAATAGACGCCGCATCAAATAGACCTTGTTGATCGCAGAGGGTTTCTCGTACATATTCGACGGGGCTTTCATCAAACTCGTAATGGTCTTCTTTTTCTCGATGTTAAACGCACATTACGAGCCAACGTCAGCCGAATAACACCCATTGCTCGTCTATTCAGCAATTCCGCATTAGCTTGCTTCATTGTCTCTAGTTTTCTCTCTAAACAAGGGTAGGTACAGTTTTATTTGATATAGATAGTCCTCAATTTGAATCTTCCGGAAACCAAAATCCTTCCTCTCAAATTTGTCATTTTTACATTAACTTCTTTTGTGCTATCAATTCACTTCAACTCAAACAAGCTTAGCTCTGACACCAATTGTTGCATAGAAGCAAGTGATCGAACAATAAAAATAAATAGAACGAGAAAATAAAATGGATACTAGACGTACATGGTTCGGTCGAAGAGATCTAGATCTATGGGAAGAGCAGCAACGAATTCCACTATAGAACAAGCAACATAATTAGAGATTACAAACCACACTCAAGTCACTCAAATACTCTTAGTGTTTCCTAATCCCAATTACAGTCAATAACGCACACAATATTTAGCCCTTCGATTCCTTACGAAATAACTTCTCAATTTCACGAAAGAATTAAAATGCCAATTCTTACCATAAGAATTTCTCAGCTAAAATGCAAAGACTATTGATGTAATTACCCACAAGCAAGCACTTGACAAACGGCACTTGAAGAAGTCTCCAAGTCAGCAGCAACGCCTTATCTTTTGAGCACTCTCAGCAAAAATCCCTTTTTTTCACAAGTCAAACCAAGAATATGTATAATAAGCAATCTTGGAAATCTTGGATGAATCCTTCTTGAATCAGAGTCCAACATGGAAAAGGAAGGTTGATTTCCTTTTCTTGTTCCTAATTAAAAGTCAGACTTCTTCGGGGAAACTATCCTAGTCCAATATTAATTTCTTCCTTTTAATCTTGTTGACCAACTTCATCTCCAAGATAAACTCTAACTTGGCATATCATCGAACATAATATATGTTTTCATAGTGCACAATTATAGATATCCATGAGTATTCAAATTCAGACTTTCTTAACGAATGTGATATCAACAAAAACAAGAAATATTCAATTCGGAATATTCGGATTTTCGCTTTGGGCTTAAACTCAAGACATAATTTTAACAATTGAGAGATAATTTTAAGGGATTAGGTGTCATGGGGGTAGTTCTCGGCACCCACAAACCGACCACATATATCAACCAAGTTAGAGGGAAGATTTCACATCGAGAACGATCAAGGCAGACCAAAGAGATTAGTGGAAGGTTAGTCACGTGGACTTGTGATGATAGGGAAGGAGTTAAACAAAGACTGATGATCTCATCAGATAAAAAATCCATGATGTTAGCTGACAATGGTAAAGACAACAAATTTATAGGGGAGGTTCGGGCCAAGAAGAAAGACACACGCAAACACCTATAGAAGAAGATGGAAAAATTTCAAATAAGAGTTTGAAGTGAACCACGTTTCAAAAAAGGGCCTGAAGTGCCCTTTTTGTTTCAAAAGAGGGCTGACCACATGTAATTTGTCATTTCCTTTTTTGATTTTCTTTTTTCTTTTCTTTTTTACCTTTGTTTCGCCGAGACGCTCGCTTGTTTACCCTCTCTGGCGCATGGTTCATCGTCTCGCCTGTCGGCCTCACCCTCAAGGCTAGTGAGGGCCGCACCTAGGCAAACTAAGGACTCGCCTCGATAGCCTCGCCTCGGCGAAGGAGAGCAGAGGTCGGCCCTCTCTGGCCTCCCCGGGCAAATGGAGTGCTGCCCTCGCCTCACCGGCTAAATCTAGTGAGGGTAGCTGTCCGCGAGGCCAACGATTGCTGCCCTCAACCCACCCAAGCAAGGTTGTCAAGGCGAGCTCTTAGCTCGCCTAGGCAAGGCCCTCGCTAGCCTCGAGGGCATGGTGAAGCTGCCGACGAGGGTGGCGATCCTTGCCCTGGTAAGGCAAGAGCTACCATCGCCAAATCTGGCCGACGAGGGAAACCCCTAGAGTCAACTGCCCTCGACTTGCCTAGGCGAGGCTAGCAAGGGCTACCCCCAGCTTGTTCGAGTGAGGCCACTGTCATTGCCTGAGTCCTATCTCAGTCATTGCCGATGGTCGGTCATTGAGACTACCAGTGAGGAGCTAGGCCAAAATAAAAAGGAAAAAAGAAAAAAAAAAGAAAGGGAAAACAAGATAAAATGACTAAAATGTCCTTGGTCATGCCCTATTTTGAAACAAATAGATCACTTTATGCCCTTTTTGAAAAAAAATGTCCATTTCAGGCCCTTATTAAAAAAAAATAAGAGCACTTCGGGGACCTTAAACGAAATTTTCCCGAAGAAGATTGATCTAGCTTATTTATGGTCATATAGCTTATTTATGGCCATAACACTTGTTGATTCACTTTTGTCAATCCAACACTTGCTCTTGTTTCTTCAAAAAAATTGTGTGTCGCCGTCAATGAATGCCTTTCATCACTATTGAAACCCAAACAGCAAGTTCTTGTTCCATACTTGTTGCACCATCGTCCATCGATATCGAAATACAACAACTGCGATATTCGGTCAAAATGGTTGATCAATTCGATCACAATAATTTTCGTTGTCAAGCTGACGATGCTACCCACTTGGCAGGTGGCCATGTAGCAAGGGAATTAAGGGGGTGGGGAAGGCTAATATGTGCAGGATTCGATTCCGCCCTTTGCGAAAAGGCCAAGCAACAGTCTAAAAAAAAAAAAAAGAAAAAAAAAAAAGGAGGGCTAGGATAGAAAAAGAAAAAGAAATGACAGAACTAAGAGACGGACTTTTGAGTGAGAGACAAGTTCACAGATTTGCTTCCCTTTCCTGCTTTAACTCTTTGTGCTACACTACCCTACCGAGGGAGGAGTTTACATTAGCAACAGTCGGAAGCTGGGTCATCTTCTGGCCCTCGGGAATCCATCGCCAATGAGACTAAGATGCGCCAGTTCTTCAAGAACCGCACTCCCAACGACGAAAGCTCCGCATTCGTTGTCCTCTCTGTTCCAAGACCCTGAATCACCGTCCCAACTTCCAAGCAGTCCGAGAGAGTTCGAGCTTCACGTGAGGCAACGCTGCAAATCAGGTACCCTCTCGCTGAATGAAGCGCTCGGTTACTTCCAAACACTGGTTCGAATCAAGCCCATTGGGTCCGTCCGTACGTTTAATCACGTGCTGGCGTCGGTTTCCAAGAATAAGACTTCTTGGACGTGGTCGCCTTGTACAAGAAGATGAATGGGGCAGGGATCAAGCCCGATTTGTGTTCACTGAACATTTTGATCAATTGTTTTTGCCATCTGGAGATGATGGACTTTGGGTTCGGAGTATTTGCTGAGATCGTGAAGCGCGGTTTCGAGCCCAACGAGGTGACTTTCAATACCCTGCTTAAAGGTTTGTGCTTGGTGGGGAAAGCCATCGATGCAGTTGAGATGTTTGACAAACTGGCTCTTAGAGGATTCGATGGGATGGTGGGTTCAGTTTTCTACAGGCCCTAATTGGAGAGCTCTGTAAAACACGAGAGACAGCGCTGGGGCTGGAATTGCATAAGAGGATGACAAAGCAGGGATTTGAGGCTGATGCGCAGACGTGTGGCATGATTGTCGATGCTCTATGCAAAGCCCAGCTGATCGATGATGCATTGGAGTTGTTTCGTGATCAGATTAGCCAACGAACTGAGCCCAATGTTGTGCTTTACAATTCAGTGATCGACGGGTTGTGTAAATCACGGCGATTGGGGCAAGCTGTTGAAATTTATGACGAAATGGTCAAGCGTGGTATCTCGGCTGATGTGATCACATACAGCTCTTTAATCCATGCTTTCTGCCAGGCTGGGCAATGGACTGAAGCCAACAAAATGCTTCATCTAATGACAGAGAGAGGCATTTCCCCCAACGTCGTCACTTTCAGCATCCTGATAGATTGTCTATGCAAAACGGGAAAGGTAAACGAAGCAGGTGTGGTATTTGAAGTGATGATTCAGAAAGGCGTGGACCCTGATACATACACCTACAGTACCCTCATAAACGGTTTATGTTTGGCGGGTAGGCTGGATGATGCTGCGAAAATTTTCCATCTAATTGAGGATAAGGGCCTGAAGCACAGCGTTGTTACCTACAAGATAATGATTAATGGGTACGTGAAGCATGACAAGATTGATGAAGCAAATCATCTCTTCACTCAAATGCTGACTTGGGCTCTCAGCACCAGTGCTATCTACTTACAAGGTTGTTTTGGACGGTCTCTGTAAAAAGGGACTTACTGACCAGGCAATGGATCTGTACCAGTCCCTCAGCAGTGCCAGACTTGAACTCTCGATCAAGGTGTTCAACATTCTTATTGATAGGTTTTGTAGAGCCGGTAAAATTGAGGCAGCAATGAATTTGTTTGATAGCATGTCGGAGAAGGGATTGATTCCTGATGTTGTAACATACAGCAGCTTAATCAATGGCCTCTGCAAGGGAGGGATGTTAGTGGAAGCCAAATTAACGTTTCAGCTAATGACCGAGAGAGGCATTTCCCCAACGTCGTCACTTTCAACATCCTGATAGATTGTCTATGCAAAATGGAAAAGTAAACGAAGCAGGTGTGGTATTTGAAGTGATGATTCAGAAAGGTGTGGACCCTGATACATACACCTACACACCCTCATAAATGGTTTATGTATGGCGGGTAGGCTGGATGATGCTGCGAAAATATTCTATCTAATTGAGGATAAGGGCCTGAAGCACGGCGTTGTTACCTATAACACAATGATTAATGGGTACATGAAGCATGAGAAAATTGATAAAGCAAATCAACTCTTCACTCAAATGCTGACTCATGGCTCTCCAGCACCAGCGCTATCTACTTACGAGGTTGTGCTGGACGGTCTCTGTAAAAATGGACTTATTGACCAGGCAATGGATCTGTATTCGTCCCTCAGCAGTGCCAGACTTGAACCATCAATCAAGGTGTTCACCATTCTGATTGATGGGTTTTGTAGAGCCGGTAAAATTGAGGCAGCAATGAACTTATTTGAGAGCATCTTGGAGAAGGGATTGGTTCCCAATGTTGTAACATACAGCAGCTTGATCAATGGCCTCTGCAAGGGAGGGATGTTAGCAAAAGCCGAGAAATTATTCTTGAAAATGCAGCAAAAGGGTTGCCTCCCGAACTCAATTTCGTACAATATTCTCATCGGAGCATTTTTGCAGGACAAACAAGTGGATAAAGCATTGCAACTTCTACAGGAAATGCGTGCAAGGAAATTTTTGCCTAATGAAGCAGTTGTTTCGAGATTATTGTATTTTGTGTCGGTTGACGCGCGATGTCGGGAGTTCATTCAGTCACTTCCCAATGCTTCGTAAAAGCCTGTAGATGTCATGAAGGTGCTTGATAGAATCTGCAAGAAGAACCCGTTTACTTTATTCAACGATCTACTTAATTCCCAAATTATTAGTTTCTCTGTTCTATTCAAGTTA
Organism: Psidium friedrichsthalianum; assembly: GCA_019149425.1. NCBI lineage: Eukaryota > Viridiplantae > Streptophyta > Magnoliopsida > Myrtales > Myrtaceae > Psidium > Psidium friedrichsthalianum. Next base: position 24,039 of record JAGVVM010020060.1, read on the forward strand.
TGCAGCGGAGAATTCCCGTTTTCTGGTACTATCTTTGAGAGTCGAGTGATCCGTGCATTGGAAATTGGGATATTTCTACTATTATCAATCGGAACAATCATCCTGATGTCAAAACTTAGACCAAAGGCTCATATTCCCCTGTAGTAATCATCAAAATAAGTTATGGTTAAAGAAAGAGGCCAAAGAAGGAAGAAACAGATCACAGGAAATAATAGTATCAATACAAACTACAATTTATGGAAAAAAAAATATTCCTCAAAATGGAAAGTTCGATCGAAATGTGATAAACTTTGTCAAGTTCTATAATTTATGAGTCAAACCTGAAGATTTAAATAAGAATCTCACTTTCACATTTAAGTTTATGTGATACATAATGGAAAAGTTTCAATTCCAATAACTGAGACAAAAGGAAATAAAGACTATAATTTGAAGTTTCCTTTTCATATACATCCAAAGTTAACTAATTTCTAGTAAATTACTACATAAACTCACAGCATTTTTCTTATTGTTACGTTCGTTTGGAAATCCAAGGACTCAACCGTATGAATATGTAAAATGCGGGATTTCCCATCTTAGCAGGAAAGGGAGGGAAACAATACTCGATTTCAAGTGAGTAAACAAAATTACATACTTGATCTCATGGATACATATCGAATTTTATAAAAAGCCGTATTCAATGAAAACCCATTTTATGATAAAAACAAATTCATTCATTTCAGTTATTTCGCAAGGAAAAAGAAGAAGAAGAAGAAACCCGAATGGTATCTCTTTCCCATATTTCAAATACTTCGTATAGTGCTTAATAACTTATTGGGAATTCTTTTAATTGTTTCAGTACGTGCGGGATTATTAACAATACCTTTTTAATCATAGGTTCTTCTCTCCACCAGGCCGTACGCTTATTACCAAACTTGTTGAAGAGATGAAATATAACCAAGTATATCTTTTTTATTAGAGGTTGAATCGATCATCAGAAGAATAATTAGCAAAAAAATTGGGATACATTCTGGGAAATAAAACTTTCATTGAAGAGAAACAAATGAAAGGCCTTCATAAAATTTTCGTAGAATCAAGAATGAGATTTTCACTCTGTACATGCTAAATGATGAATTAGTAACCACATCCAACCACAAAAAAAAAATTCATTCAAATTTTCTATTTTGGTACTGGAATATTTATGGAATCCTCATGAATATGATTAAACCTTATTCTATGGTATTTACATGAGATTTAACTTTCTTGTTCTAAAGAAAGCCCGTGAGAGGGCTTAGTTGATCCATGATTTAGTTTCATTTTTGTTTTTTTTTGTTTTTCTAGAAATATTTCAAACAATTTCGATTCATTCTTTTTCTATTGATTCTTTTTCGCTTGAGATATATGGATTCACAGATCTATGTGTCTATGTGGATCCTTTGTTCATGGATTAATGAAAATGTGCAAAGTCTCTATTTGCCTTTGCCATTCTATGAGTCTTTCCTTTTTGCGTATGAAATCGCCACTTCCTTTAGTAGGATCCACTAATTTGAGACTTAATTTAAAATCCATATTTCGACCCAGACATTGTCGGATGCTCCTAATAACCAATGAATGGCAATTGCTTTTTCCTAAGTGGATCCTATTTCAATGGGAATTTGGTGAGTTGATCCGTCTACACGTCTTGCTTTTATTGCTATATCGGGAGTTACTTTGTAGCAGCATTATTTACCAATTCCCCAAGGAAATATGTTGGTCTAGCAGAAACAACTAGAGCGTTTAAATTGATCCTTTCTAGAGAATTTGATGGTTTTCCTCAACAAGCTTTTTATTTGGTTGATAACATCGATGAAGCTACTGCAAAAGCTTCATACTTAGTAAAGGAGAGTAAATTACAGAAATGACCTTAAATCTTTGTATACTAACCCCAAATTGGATTTTTTGGGATTCAGAAATAAAAGAAATTGAATTATGTGGAAAGGAAGCCATATTCATTGAAAGTTGTATGGACAGCTTCGAGGGAGATCTCATATCTTTCGAGATCCACCGTACAATTAGGGTCAAAAAGCCAAAATAAATGCTTTTAGCCCTTATAAAAAGAACAGTAATTTTTATATCCCTTTTATGCTCATGTTGCGTTGACATGTGGAGGTACTGTACAAGAAAAACTGCAAAATTGATTTAATTTATTGTAATCGATTAGTCAACCTGTTGGTTAATTGTATTATGAAACACGAAAAAAAAATCATTAGCTTGTCAAATTATCTATTAGGCCATGAAAAAGATTCAACAAAAGATAAAAACAAGCCCACTATCCGTTTTACATCAAGCAATACGTGGAGTAACTCCCAATATAGTGATAAAAGCAAGACGTGTAGGCAGTGTTGTTGCGACCCGAAACATTTTCGATCGGTAAAAATTCCCAAGTTAAAGGATTGTCAGGTTAATTAAATTGACTAAGTTAATACGGACCCTCCCAAGCCCTACCGAATCGCAACTTTGGTTTTTGTTCGAATGATTTTAGAATTTAAGTCGCCATTAATCATTTTTGGTAGGTCGATTAGAAACCTAAGTAAATTAGCGGGAGAATTAAATTACTCCTACGAACCAGAGATTATGAGTTCGGGGACATGGTTACACTAGTGAAATTAAAACTAATGTCCTTTCGGTACCTTAACTTATGGATATCCTAATTGGCAACTCAAGCTTGGTTACTCCTTCTGGGGTTTAATGATGCGGAAATTAAATTGCAGAAAATAAATTTAGCAAATAAAGGACCTCCAACAGGGAGGCTCTGCCTTAGCTTGGCCTACCCTTTCTGGGGTTTAATGGTGCATGAATTAAATTACGAAAAGTAAAGGACAGTAAGTAAAGACCTCCAATGGATGCCCAACCTTAGCTTGGCCCTCACTTTTTGGGTTTAATGGTTCTGAAATTGAATTACAAAAGTAAAGGACAATAAATAAAAGACCTCCAATGGATGGCCCAGCCTTGGCTTGGCCCTCTCTTTTGGGGTTTAATGTGTGCAGAAATTAAATTACAGAAAATAAAGAACAGTAAGTAAAGACCTCCAATAGATGGCCCAGCCTTGGCTTGGCCCTTCATTTTGGGGTTTAATGGTGCGGAAATAAATTGCAGAAAATAATTTACAAATAAAGGACTTCCACATGGAGGCTCTGCCTTAGCTTGGCCTACTCTTTCTAGGGTTTAATGGTGCAAGAATTAAATTCGGGAAGTAAAAGACAGAAAGTAAAGACCTCCAATGGATGGCCCAGCCTTAGCTTGGCCCTCCCTTTTTGGGTTTAATGGTGCTGAAATTAAATACAGAAAGTAAATGACAATAAATAAAGACCTCCAATGGCTGGCCCAGCCTTGGATTGGCCCTCTCTTTTGGGGTTTAATGGTATAGAAATTAAATTACAAAAAATAAAGAACAGTAAATAAAGACCTCTAATAGATTTCTCAGCCTTGGCTTGGCCCTCCCTTTTTGGGGTTTAATGGTACGGAAATTAAATTACAGAAAATAAAGGACAGTAAGTAAAGACCTCCAATAGATGGCCCAGCCTTGACTTGGCCATCTCTTTTGAGGTTTAATGGTACGAAAATTAAATTACAGAAAATAAAGGATAGTAAGTAAAGACTCCAATAGATGGCCCAGCCTTGACTTGGCCCTCCCTTTTGGGGTTTAATGGTACAAAAATTAAATTACAGAAATAAATGACAGTAAAGTAAAGACCTCCAACGGGTGGGCTTTGCCCTTCCCATTCTGGATTTGAAGATAGAAAAATTAAATTGCAGAAATTAAATGCAGTAAATAAAAGACCTCGAACGGGTGGGCTTACCCTTCCCATTCTGGGGTTTGAACCCTTTAAAATAAATACAACAAATTAATTCGACAATTCGAGCCAAAAACCAATAGACAGATCAGCTGAGAAGTTGTGGGCACTTAAGAGCTCGTCCAGGCAATTTTGTTGCCCCCGCGAGCTTCACCATTGATATGGAGATCTGTTCAACATAACGGAAGGATCAGTGTAGAAAATCTACACCAATTTGCATCTAAATTAAAAAAATGAAAAAGAACACTTAGCTCCAGTTTTTGCTGGCGATTTTTGGAGTAGCTTTCAATCCGGCTTTAGTGCTTCTAGGCCCTCTTCTCATGCTTCGTCATCGTTTGAATCGTGAATCCTTAATGGGCCATCATCTCCATGGACGTCGCGGTTGATTGCCACATTGGGATATCAATTTTCTATATTGTAAACTAGTACATGCATTTACTTAGAGCAACTAGTTAGCTAAGTTCAGCAAATTAAAGAATGACATGAGCGTTTTGAATCAAACTCTAACTGCCTTGCTATTTATCTATTGAAATGGGCCTACGGAACAACTTTTATTCGCATGCGAAACTAAGACTAAGTTATGTAAATTGAATATAGAAGATGAACAAAACTATGCGTGTTAAAGCTTAATTAGATACAATATGCTAACAGAGGGATTTCCTGACTATTTCCCTCTTTTTCTTTTTTTTTTTCTCTCTTTTTTTAAAGTACATTTCTAAATTTTATTATTATTTTTTTTATGATTATTTATGAATTTAGCAACGATAATAATGGAGAGGGAACCAGGTCCAATGACCCGACCAAGAGGACTTCGAGACCAGGCACCCTATGGCCTAGTTTCCAAATTGGATGGAGCTCAACGAACGAGCCAAGCCCGTGAACGCATGCCCAAACCTGGGCTCAAGTCCTCTTTAACTTTTCACAAAATAGCCCACTCACCTTTTTCCTTTCAATTAAACGAAGCCCAAATTCGAGGGGTCCCAAACCCTTTGACCCGAAATCACCCACTCCTCTTAACAGGCCCAACGAGATCAGGTCTGCTTCCTGTTCCTCTTCTTATTCGTCGCACGAACTACTCAACGTCAACTTCCTCCCGACGCAACCATTATGCGTTCACAGTGTTCATGACGAAGACTCAGCGCCGTTGTTCTGTTGACGAACTCCAACTCCGATTTCATGGCTGCTTCGTCGACGGTTGGCTTCATCGTCGGTGTGGACAAGTCCTTAGCTCGCCCTGCTTTCTCCATCGTCACCATTTCGCTTTGCTTTCTGCCGAGTTTCTTTTCCTCGATGGGACGACGTGGAGGTACAGGCTGAGCTGAGAGTGGTATTCCGCTGCCTGGGGTGGGTGACTGATATGCAATGATCTGAGCGACCAGATCTAACAACGTCTCTAAATGGAGAAGAACGCTCGGCAGACGCCTCGATCACCCGAGATGGGACTTTCGTGAGTCCATGTTTTGTTGGGGAGATGATGATGGCGGCGGGTCATGCTGGATCAGAATTTTGCAGAAGTTCGTGGCATTCGTCAGATAGTTGCACGTGCGGCGATGTATCAATGGCACTGACAGAGCGAGGGGAGACCAAGCTCGTCAATTATTTCAGCTGCATCCATTACACGAAAGAGTCTTGTGTGCCCTGGGAGTAATGCCTCCAGAATGAATGCATCTTGTCCCGCCCCAGTTCATCATGGCCATGTAATGCCTCTTTGCGTTATGAAAGGATCGCTGTCGATGAGTAACAAAAGGAAAAACCACCAGTATGAGTGTGTGACTCGATGTTCATGCATATACACTAACAAGTCGAGAAAGTTGAAGGAAAAGAAAACTCCCCTCTTGGCCATGAGAACGTCTTCTCTGCAGCTGCGCAGTATAAGTAGCACAGGTTGACCTCCACGACCGTAAACATTGAACGAACAGGCCAAGAAAAAAAAAATCAAAACTCTATAACCCAAGCCGCGAAAAGAAAACCTCCTTCGCTCCTCCCCTTGCTCTTCAGGATTTCTCCAGTTTTGAACTAGAGAGATCAGAGTCGTCCCATCCTCTCCACTTGCTCTCTATGCTCGACAGATCCCGTCCTCCTACCCCCTTTGCTATCTTTTTATTCTTCTTTTTATTTCTTCTGAGTGCCCCCCTCTACTTTCGGTGGCTCTTCTTTTTTTACCTCCTTTGGTGGCCTCCTCTGTTATTACCTCCATGTTGTAGGCCACAGTCTTCTCTTTTTTGGTTCACCACTTATCTATCCGCAACTCTTCCTCCATCGTGCCTTAGATGCCTCCTCCAAAACCAAGTCTTCCACTGCATTGGTCTTCACACCTCCTTTTGACCGTATCACCCTTTTTCTTTTTCACTCAACCACCTTTCCTTTGTCGTCTGCTCCTCTTTTCTTTTTTCTTGGTGTCTTGTGCTAACTGCCTAATCTAAACCTCCTGCTGTTGGTATTCGACGCACCAGTTGCTGGGGGAGGAAGCCAATCGATGTATTCGTCGAGAAAGCTGAGTCTGGGAGGGAAGTTGCTGGACAGGCCATCCTTCTCGGGAGCCGAATCAGAGCAAAGCTGATGTACTTTGTTTTTTTCGAGTGGGCTTCGTGTGGGCCTCTCAAAATTCTCCTCCCTTCACACCAGCGGGCCAATGGAAGCATGGAAGAAATCTTAAAGTGAGGCTCGAGAACCTTGGTTGGACTAAAGCCATGGAACTGAGGTTCACTTGCTAAGCTGAGCCCACTTTTATAATTGGTTTGAGGTAATTTGGGCCTCATTCCTTAGGGTCTTCGGCTGGTAAGTAGAGAAGGAGGCCCACTGGTCTTCCCTGGCTGATTCCATCCTCCCCTAGATGGGCCACTCCCTCTAACTCAAATCACTAAAGTGGGTAGCCTGGTCTGCATGGCCCCGTGTCCAATCGTGTGCCCTTTTCAATTTTTTTTTAGCCCACTTTTCTTTTAGCCTACGTTGAAAACCCTCCACTCTTATCTCTATAGTCTCTAGAGTTAGAATCATGGAATATCCTCTTTAATCTGTGTGCAAAGCTCAATCCTTTCATGAATAATAGACAACTCATAAAACTTGCGCGCGAAAGAGCAAAGAATCTCAAAATGAAGTAATTTTCAACCATAAAGAGAGAGAGCATCCGTCAAATGATAAATTGAATTCGAAAAATCGAACGCAACAACGAAAGGTACCCCATCAAACCATTGAAGAATTTGGGCTACTAGAGAACAATATCACGACTTCAAAAATGCAAAAAAAAAAAACGAAGATTACAAAACTAAAATGAAATTTTTACAATTTTTCAATTAATCTGAAAATGAGATTTAACAAAGTAATTCCCAATTCCAGATTAATTTTTGCAAATTTTCTTTGGCCAAAATGAAGAAAAAAATTAAAAGAAAAATACTGACTCTTTTTTCATATTTTTGTGGCCACAAATGTTATTTTTCCTTAATTTTCAAGTATTTTTTTTTTTGCATTTTTTCAAAAAATATTAAAATTACGAAAAATAAGAAAAATCATTTTTTGGTCAAAATTGATTCCCTAGACTTGGCTAAGGCTTCCAAAGTTGATTTTGCAATTTTTTCATTTTTTTATTTTTTATGAATTTTCAAAAATAAAAATACCGGAAAATACTGAAAATATGAAAATTTATTTTTTGGTCAAAATTGGTTCTCTAGGCTCGGCCAAGGTCCCCAAAGTTGCTTTTTTAATTTTATAAATTTTTATAAATTTTTTATTAATTTTAAAGGAAAAATATGATTAAAAATCAAGTGTCAACACCAACATCATTTGGTTGGGAAATCATATGCCCATATGTCAGATCAAATTACTTATCATCAGATTCAACCACCTTTCCAATGCCAGAGAGCTGCAAAATCTTAAGATTGAAAAAATATGAGCCACTTAGGTAAATTAGGATTCACAAAGCATTCACTTAGTTAGTCAATACGCATACTTGACTAAATGAAGGAACTCATGGTAAAACTTCTCCGTACTTCATTTAACAGATATTCCACAATATCCTAAATGTATATAGACAAAGAAAACTCAACTCCGGAGAATAGTAGCTTCACCATAGTCACAAAGCACATGACATCCAGCATTACAAACTCCCCTCAAAATGGGTGACGACAGAAACTCAAGAGTACTTGCAATACACCAAAAGAAGATTGGATTTTAAAGCAAAGTTCTACAAGCTAGCCAACTAGGTCACTCTACTGCTAAGTATTGACTCATAGCTGACTCGACTGGAGAGCTAAGCCAAAGAATGGATTAGAAAGAAAAACAGGGAAGTGAGTCTACGAGTAGAAGAGCTTCATACAAGATCAAAAATGGGGGAGCTCACTCATCCATATCCTCTTCTCCATCAGCTTCTGCCTCTTCATCCTCATTCCTGAGCTGACCGCATACATTACACTCCATTATATCGGAAGGAGCACTGTCCGACGGAGGCAAAGGAGCCATTGTGCCACCACAGTTTTCCCTGTTGCACATATACCTTAGGAAGAAATACGCATGGGGGAAGTCGGTCTCTTTCTCCTCTCCAATACCCGCCTCCAATCCACCCATTTGTTCATCAGCATCCTCATCCATCCCTTCACCGTCGCCATCTTTGTCTTCGCAGTTATCATCGTGCTCATTCTCGTCATCGGACCAATTGGCCTCCACCTTGCACCGATCACAGTCGCAGGCGAACCTGTAGCCTTCCATCAACCTTCTATGCCTATTCGCGTAATTCAAGTTGACAGGAAAATAACTCAAGCAGATCTCTCCCCCTTGAGGAACCTCATGGATCATCCCCACGATTATATCAGTATTACCGTCGGAAGTAGAGTCTACGTAATCAAATCTACAAGCATTTGGTAGGCAATCGTGGTTGAAGAAAGAAGCTCTAGGATAAATACCATAACCTCTCACCGATCTCTCCCCATCCACTTCGCCCCCATCCCGCGACGATACCGGCTCCATCAAACAAAAGCATTGAGCTTGTCCCTTGAAAGCAACGCGACGATCATTTCGAAAGAAAATCCTTGAGGAAAAGGAGAAGCCGGAGGAGGGGGGAGGACCAACCGAGGCGAGCAGCGAATGCAGGAACTGCGAGGCCGAAACTGTGTCGTCCGTGTGAGTCTCTCGGCCCTGGAGAGAGAGCAATAGCTAGAAATTGGAAGGAGAGACGGTCGCGAGATTGCAAGCGGCGATCAGGAACCGAGCCTGGACATAGCGTTCCAGAGGCTGACCGTCGAGCAGAGGGCAAGCAACCAAGCGAGACAGCACTTGACAGACCCAAGGAGTGTGCGACGTCGTCACGGCGGCGGAGAGACAGCTGGGTCTGCAAAATGCGTGGTGAGGGCACGTAGGGCACGACACGGCCGGCGAAGATGAGGACTGAGGCAATATTTTGTAGCAATTGGCGCAGTAACAAGTAGTTGAAGAAGAAGAAGAAGAAGGTGGTGGTTGTTTGGTGATGGGAAGAGCAGAGTAGAGAAGAATAGGAGAGTCCCTGAGGACGATTTGGCCGCCTCGCAGCGGCTGAGCCGCCACTAGTGCCCTCCCTTTGCCTTCAATCTCGGCGAGGTTCAGGAGCGAAGCTGCTTCGTTCGCCATGTACAGAGGTTTGATCAGCCTTAGGGTTTCTTTCGGGTTTAGGGCCCGCGAAATTCTTCTCCCTTTGCCAATCCAGCAAAAATGGAAAATCACAAATGTGATCTTCTTTTTTGTGCCTAATACCATTAAAAAACCTCAACTTTAACGTTTATTTCAATTATATCTAAAAATTTTTATCTCATAACAACATCCAATTTTTAATTTTATCCGGCCTAATACACAAAAAAAAAACCCTAACTTTATCATATGCCCTAATTATATCCAAAACTTTTTTATCTCACAAAAAATCTCAAACTTTTACCTTTATCTCAATTTTACCATCGTCAACTTTTCATCCATAATCACTATTCATTAATCCTATGCGGCTCGAATTTTCTTATGGAACTTACCAATGAATCTTTGAAATTAGGAAATAATAGGTTTTATGGATGACAAGATTTAAGATCATTCATCCAATTAATCAAATCTTCATATCTAACTATTTTTTAGTTGTTGAGTGTCAGTGAGAATCCAAGACATGCCGTTTTGAGTAGCTTTTTATCTCTCGGCAATGTGCAAGGGAAACTGACAATAAAAGAGAAGTTAAAGGGGGCTTTTTATGTCAACTTTGCTGAGATATACGAAGTGAAAATGTCACATAGGATAATTATCGCCAATTATGGGCAGATACCTAATGATGGTAGAATTGAGACAAAAATAAAAGTTAGGGATTCTTCATGAAACAAAAAAAAGGTTTTGGATATAATTAGTGTCGCAACCTAAAAATTTTCGATAGTGGAAAATTCTCAGGTTAATGGATTATCAAGTTAATTAGATTGACTAACCTAATATGGACTCTCCCAAGTCCTACCGAATTGCAACTTTGGTTTCTGTTCAAATGATTTTAGAATTTGGAGTCACCACTAATCATTTTGTAGTAAGTCGATTAGAAACCTAAATTAATTAGCGGGAGAACTAAATTACTTCTACGAACTAAAGATTATGAGCGGGGGACTTGGTTACACTAGTTAATTAAAACTAATACCCTTTCGGTACCTTAATTTCATAGATGTCCTAATTTGGCAACTCAGGCTTGGTTTATTCCTAAGGCTCTAGCAAGATGTTCTCTTCTTTTCTTTTCTTTTCTTTTTCTATTTTCATTTTTTAGATGGAATACATGAATGGTAATGGGTGCATAGATAAGCAAAACGTAAATATACAAATATAAACACGCGAACATATACATGCGAACGCAGACATGCAATCATAAATATGCGAGCATGGCTATACAAATATGACATGCAAACGTGAACGTACGTTACATGTGAACGTAGACACGCAAATACGGCATACGAACGTGGATATACAAATACAACACGTGAACGCAGACATGTGGATGCGACATACGAACACGGACATACAGACACGACATACGTACGTGGCCATGTGTATATCAGTATACGAATACATAGACAAGCGGATACGAAGACATACATATACGACATCCAAATTCGAAGACGTACAAATACGACATGCGGATACGAAGACACACGAATACGATATGTGAACGCAACATATGTACATGGACGTGCGAACGCGACATGCATACATAGATATACGTATGTAACATGTATACGAGAATCATGCATACGTGGACATGCGTACATGGCATGCGGACGCAACATGTGAATAAATCATCAAAAATAGGATTGGCCAGTCGAAATGGCCCGTTTCCTAAGTTTTGGGATTTTCTGAATTTTCTGAAATTTTCCAACACAATTTCCTATAAAGGGATAAAATCGTCATTTTGAAAAGATCAAGAAGGAAAATTATCAAAATAGGATTGGCTAGTCAAAATGGCCCGTTTCCTAATTTTTTAGATTTTTTCTTTTGAATTTTTTTGGATGAATATGTATGAATTAATGACAATATAAATACAACGTACATACGTAACATGTGAATACGATATGCATTCGTATATATGCGAATACGATGTAAGTATGTGACATGGCAAAGTATGCATGAGCTCTACTATATGAAATGCACATGAATGACTTTTTTTGATATTTTCAAATTAAATAAAACTGACGATGCAAAATATTATGAATATAAACGCAATATTAACAGATGCGATATAAAAAGCAGTATATAAAAATAAGCATTAAAAATTCCCTAAAGCCGAAAGAATGAGTGAGTTAACGAATTCTGTGCAGTGTTACAACCTCTAGCAGGTGGCTCGACCTACCCATTTTGGGGTTTGATAATGTAGAAACCAAAACGCATAAAATAGAGTATAGAAAGCAATAAATAAAAACCTTCAGCAGGTGGCCCAATCTACCAATTCTGGAGTTCGATGGTGTAGAAACCAAAACGCATAAAATAAAGTACAGAAAGCAATAAATAAAGAACCTCTAGCAAGTAGCTCGGCCCACCGATTCTAAGGTTTGATAATATGGAAATTAAACTACAGAAAATAGAATATAAAAAGCAGTAAATAAAGAACCTCCAGCAGATGGCTCGACCTACGATTCTGGAGTTTGATAATGCGAAAATCAAAATACAAGAGATGAAATACATGAGATCTTTACATCACCAAGTAGGAGGCAGAGCCTATCGCAATTTGGAGTTCGGATATTTTCAGCAAAAAATGCAGAAAATTGCAATACGAATACGACATGTGGATACGAAGATATACGAATACGACATGGCATAATCGAAATTTAAATCAATCCATTTAGACAACGAAATTATCGAAGATTTTAATGGTTAATATCGTTACCTAATTTGACAGATTTGATTGTCGAATTTGGACATCATATCACCTCGTGGATCAAGATTCCAGCTCGGACGACGGGGATGAACTCGTGACTTGTGTTGATCGATAAAGGAATTGGTGATGGTAACACCTAACTTTAAACTCTCACTCCCACCATCTTCAAGATTCTCTTTTGGAAAAGAATTCTCTCTTCCTTTTTGATTTTTTCTTCTTCTCCAATTTTTCTTCAATCTCCCAAAATCCTCTCAAGCATTCAAAATTTTCTTTCAAAAAAAATCCCCCTTCCTAGGCTCCCTTCTTCCTCCTTTTATAGCCCACTTATCTATCTCTATTTCATCCTCCATTCTCCATCTCTATCTCCCATTCTAATTTTCCACTAACTCTTCTCTCCATCTTCCCTTCTCTATTCTCATCTTATTTTCTCCATCTTCTCTTCTCCATCTCCTCTTCTCCATCTTCCCTTCTCTATTCTAATTTCTCCACTAACTCTTCTTTTAGTTATTTACAAAATAATCCCTCAAGTGCTAGGTATTTACACTCTAGTCCCTGAGATTTTAAGTATTTACAATTCAGTCTCCGGAGAAATATTTCTTTGAGCCCTGATTCCCACATAATTTTCGGTACACCTCCCTTATGTGTGATCGAAATTCACCTCATGTCTAGTTCAATCGCTTGTCAAATTCAAGCTCATTTCTTGCTAATGATGTGAAATACAATGCATGAAAAAAAAAATGCAATGCATGAGAAAATATTTTTTGTGAGAATTAATTCTCATTTTTGTACAATATATATAATTAAAAAAATAAAAATAAAAATTTAGGTGTCAACAATTAGAATAGAAACAAAAGTTATGATTTTTTGGGTATTAGACTAATAGAATTGAGACAAAAGTAAAATTTGGAGATTTTTTTTGGGTATTAGGCTAATAGGATTGTGACAAAAGTAAAAGTAAAAGAATTTTTTGGGTATTTGGCTAATAGAATTGGGGAAAAAATTAAAAGCTAGAGGTGTTTTATGAGACAAAAAAATGGATATAATTGAGATATAGGCTTTTTTGGGTATTGGCCCCCTTTTTTGCAATCCCTCGCGGGCCACGCTTAATATGAATTGAATTAAATTGAGGGGCCAAAAAGGAAATTGATCAAAATCAATTTGGTTGAATCATTAAATTTACTTCGATTGGAAACAACTTTGTTATCATCAGAAGAGAAATTCATCTTATTGAATTAATTTCATTGATCGGTATCGTGACTCGATCTCGAAAATGATCAGGCTAATAGATTACCAAGCCTCTAGAGTAGGCTCAGCTCAGACCCTTCCACACCAGTACCAATTGTGGCGAGTTATCGGATTTGATCTTAGTATAATTAGGTGGCATGTTTAAAGTGTACATGCAAAAGAAGTTACTATCGATCTTTGAGGAAGATAGACTAGAAATCTTATCGAAAGATCGGGCAATACCGTTCAAATCTACGTAACTAGAGACTAGGAGTTCGGAGACTTCATTACGTCGGTGTTTCCACCAATGCCCTTTCGGTATTAGGATTGGTGTTTTTTTACGTGTTCATGCAAATGTGATTCTATCCTATCAATCGAAACTCAAAGCATATAATGTATGCAATCAAGGGGTCAATGACGTGTGGATAAAACGCATCAAAACAAGCCATGTAGCTCTGTCCTAGGCGAGGGTGAGGATTGCTCTCGCTGTATCTAGTGATGGTTGTTTGACGCTGGCGAGGGCAACCCTCGCTAGGCAAGGGCGAGGGTTGCCTTCGATGGATTTGGCAAGGGTCTCCCTTACTCAAGGTCAACCTTCAACCTTGGTGATGGCCACAGCAAGGAAGAGAGAAAAATAAAATAAAAAGAAGAGAAATTTTTTTTACTAAAATATCCTTTCTCCATTGGCCGAAATAGTCATATGCTTGCCAATTGGCCAAAAGCCCTTATTTGAGAAAATCTAGCCACTTCAAACCATTATTTAAAACAAGTCCACTCACTTATTTTAGAAAATGATTGTACTTCGTGTTCTTATTTGAAATTTTTTTATATGAATCATTTTCCATAGGTGAGAGATCACTCTAAATGTTTGAATTCGTAGATCTTTTTCAATCAAGTTTTTGAACTTTCAACATGTCGATTCAAATTCTTGACCTTGCATGACTTGATTAATCAAGGACCGTAAAATATGATTTATTTGAAACCTGAGGTAGTGAATCCACACCTGGCGAATCAACATGGGTCGATTCTGAGGTAAATGACCTAACTCTCAAACTAAAGTTTTGTAGGGTTCTAGCCCTAACGAGGCTCGGCCTTGCCCCGAGCCCTTGCCAACCATCGGCGATGGTTGCCGGCCATTAGCCGGGCTCGGCGACCCCCATCAGCCCCTCCCTGGCCCTCGTCGGCCATTACCAGCCGCTTCAACTTTTGATTTTTTTTTTCTTGATTTTTAGTTTATTTTTAGTTATTTAGCTTATTTTTAATTTTTTTAATATTACATGAAATTTTTTTAAAAATTTTGGCTTTTATTTTGCCATGAGTACTGCCTTTTTGTAAAAAAAAATCACGTGATATTAAAAAATAATAATAAATGCCACATGGATTGTTTGGCCGGAATTTTCATTTAAGTAATCATTTTTTCTCCAATTTAGCACTTAAGTGAGTCGGCGAAAAAAATTGACACCAAAGTGAGCATTGTACACAAATATTGGCTCTCCAAATATCCTTTTGCCTTCTTAAATCTACCGCCGCTATCAAATTTTTTTTTCAATCTAGGCAAGTACTATCGATATGACAACAATCTCATATTCAATGAACTGACTTTACTTCAACAACACAAGAGGAAGAATCCATCAACAACCTCATCCTCCACTTCTACTCCTCCTATATGCTCATCGAGGGCATTGGCAAATGCCTGCACATCCCATATCTATAGCAAGAGCCTACTACTCCCTGAGGAGAAGTCCAAGAAGGTCCAGCCTAAGTTGCTCCAGGTAGGGAGCAAGGAGATAATTCAGTCGGCCGCCAAGCTGAAATATGCCGGGATCTAGTTGGAGAGAAATGACACCAACAGCCTCACGAACATATCCTTCAATAGAGGGGTCTTTAGGCTCCCCGAGATCATGCTGGATGCCACCTCTGAGTCCATGCTGCTCAACCTCATCGCATGCAAGTGCTCCTGCATCGGGGCCGGGTACAAGGTTATGCCCTACACCTCCTTCCTAGGCAAAATCATTGTTGACAAGGAGCAGTCTCGACATGCTACAGTAGGAGCTCTCGAAAGGTACTACTAGAAGCCCTAGATCATGTGGAGGGTTAATCTCATCTGCACCCACTTCAGTAGTCATTAGGCTATATTGTCTCTAAAGGTGTTAGAAATATATCTCGAATTTAAGGCAAACAAGAAAGTTTCCTAATTTAAGTAGGTTTTCTAGTTTGAATAGGTTTCCTAGTTGATGGTTTCCTAATTCTAGTTGGAGAAGGTTTCCTAATTTGGATCCAACCCTTGCCTCTAAATAAGAAGCTGATGTTCTTTGTGAAGGATATTAAGAGAAGCTTCTGCTTGTTCATTACATCTTGAAGCTATAGAGTGTTAAAACCAGTTAAATCTTGTGAGTTTGAGAGAAATTATTTCGTGAGGAATTGTGGGGCTAAAACTTGTGATTTATTTGATGTAATTGGAGTTGAGAAATACTTTGAGTGTTTGAGTGACTCGAATGTGAATTATAATCTGCGTGTATGGCTTCATCTGTAGTGGAATTTGT
The DNA here is from genome assembly GCA_019149425.1 of Psidium friedrichsthalianum. Classification (NCBI taxonomy): domain Eukaryota; kingdom Viridiplantae; phylum Streptophyta; class Magnoliopsida; order Myrtales; family Myrtaceae; genus Psidium; species Psidium friedrichsthalianum. The sequence continues at coordinate 39,959 of JAGVVM010020060.1, forward strand.
CAATATTCTCTACGTGGACGTAATTCTTTACAATCGAACCATTAAATTTAATGTCTTTTATATTTTTGTTTATCTATTTTATTGTTCAATCGCTTGCTTTTGCGCAATAATTGGTATCAAAGTTAAGCTTGCTTGAGTTAAAGCCTATGGATGGCGACAAAAGAATGTAAAGTTAAAAATTGACAAATTTCATGGGAAGGATTTTGGTTTCTGGAAGATACAGGTAGAGGATCATCTATATCAGATGAAACTGCACTTGCCTCTCTCTAAGGAGAAGGCAGAAATGAAGCAACAAGATGATTGGGAATTACTGGATAGACGAGTGATCGGTGTTATTTGGCATTTAATATCATGAAAGAAAAAAACCAACAACGGGTTTAATGAATGCCATGTCAGATATGTACGAGAAACCCTCTACGATCAACAAGGTCTATTTGATGTGAATCTATTTAATTTAAAGAGACATGAATATGTGTGTGGTTGATAATCATATCAATAAATTTAATGAGTGAGTTCAGTTGAGATTGATTTTGAAGATGACGTATGTGCTTTGATTCTATTTTCCTCATTGCCTCATAGTTGGAATACTAGTGTTACTACTGTTAATAATTCATCTAGATCAACAAATTTAATGTTTGATAGGATTCAAGGTTGATTCTAAGTGAGGACATCCGTATAAGAGAATCTGATAAATTTATATCTACTGCTTTAGTATGTGAAAATAGAGGAAAAATTAGTACTTGTGTTAGCAAAAGTAGTATGAAAATGAATAAACGTGATCAGTCTAGGACTAATAGTACTGTTTGTTGAAATTGTGGCAAGAGGGACCATTTTAGAAGGGATTGTTTTAAGCTGAATAATGAAAATGATAAAGAAATTAAAGTTGAATCTGTGATGATGTTGTTACTATAGCTAACTATAAGTTGGATAATTTGATTTGTTTTGTCTATCAGTGATGATTCGTCGTTTAGCAGATGGATTATGAATTCTAATTATTCTTTTCATGCTACACCAAATAGGAATAGGTTTATCACTTATTAATGCATGGATAGTAATAGCGCAGTTGGGGAAACAACGCTGAATGCGATGTGTGGGTGTTAGTGATGTTAGAATCAGAATGCATAACGGTATTGTAAGGACAATGACTAGAGTTAGGTATATTCCAGAATTGAAAAAAAAAATCTAATTTTTTCGAGTGCCTTGGATTCAGCTGGGGTGTCAGTATTCTTCAAAATGCGGAGTTCTAAAAACTATTTAAGGTGCTTTGTGATAATAGAGGAATCAAGATTAATGTCATATGAGCTTCAAGGTAAAACGGTGACAATTTTGCCGCAGAGACATCCGATGCATTTGTTCAAGAGTTCAATTGTGGTATATGCTTTTGGAGCACATTAGCAAGAGAAGCCTAAAAGTTCTAAGTGAAAGAAACTTATTGTGTGGTTATATTGTTGCAAACTAAATGTATGCAGGTGCGAGATTTAGATCATGCAGAAAGTATAATTTAGTGCGATTGTCAAAAGAAATCACGAAAATTGCAGAATTACTTCACTTAGATATTCGCAAGTTGTCCGTTTCCTTCAAAGAAAAGTGCCATTTATGCATATAGTTTTTTTTTTTATAGACGAGGGTCCGCCGGCCGGCAACTTGCTCTCAAACCAACGGTGAAGCACGACTAGTCCTCGGGAGCCAACTACAGGACCTCACCACCACAAGTTTGATGTTGTTGTCACAATAGGTAGTTAAGAGTTTTGATCGAAAAGGAGACTAACAAATACACAATCAAGTATGTTTTGTAGAACTGACAATAACATGGAGATTTGCTTGGAGCTGCTAAAACTCTAATTCTGCATGAAAGAAGGCACAGTAAAACACCGCACTACTTCCAATAACCACACATATTGTAGAATTGATTAGCAGAACTTGCTAGAGACGACCCATAAAATAGTCTTTAGTGCTGGAATGGCTAAAAGATTCCTAGTGAATGTGCTTAGTACGGTGAGCTACCTAGTGAATAGATTCTATCGACGCGATGAATGTCAGACTCTTGAAGAAATGTGGACCCGATAATGTTGCTGATTATTCTATTCTTACAATATTTGGTTGCCATGTTTATGTTCGAGTTAGTGAGGGAAAGCTCAATGAAAGGGCAAGAAAGTGCATGTTCTTAGATTATGCATAAGGAGAGCAAGGTTATCATTCTAGTGTCCAAATTAAAGTCCCCTATTATCAACAGAGAAGTTACATTTAACGAGTCTCTAGTAATTCTGGCCAGGAGTTGATTATAACAGTATTCATATGGAACCTAGACAATGTTCAGCTTGAAGCAGAGTTGCAACCAGAAACTTCTAAGGTAGCGGATATTAGCAGAGTAATCGACACAGATGGTACTTGTAGTGAGATAGAGCATGCATAGCCAATAGTTGCTATAACCGCTAGTACTGACAAGATGCATGTTCGGTCTCTTAATAGATATGAATTCAGGATGGTTTTGTTTTATCTATGGTTGAGGAGGTTGTGTCCAAAAGTTCTTATGGAGTAGTTAAATGTACATGTATATTTGGTATTCTGGTGAGGTTCATAGTTATGGCGAAATTCAAGTACGGCTAGGACTTGAAAGATGCCTATGGCAGTTGAACCCATCAGGCTATGGGAGAGTAGTAGTGATGAAGTTCGAATCCTAACGGAAGTAATGTGACTTGGCTCAAATGTTGACTCAAAGTAGAGATTGTTGAAAATATGCCTCGAATTTGAGCCAAAAAGAAAAGTAAGTTTCCTTGTTTGAATAGGTTTCCTAATTCTAGTTAGAGAAGGTTCCTACTTTGGATCCAACCCTTACCTATAAATAAGAAGCGATGTTCTTTATGAAGGCTATCAAGAGAAGTTTCTGCTTGTGAATTACATCTTGAAGCTCTAGAGTGTTAAAGCCATTTAAATCTTTGAGTTTGAGATTTGTTTATAATTCCATTTTAGATCAAGAGATTATTTCATGAGGAATTACGAGGCTAAACATTTGTGGTTTATTTGATGTAATTTAGGGTTGGAAAATACTGAAAATGTTTGAATAGCTCAAGCGTGAATTGTAATCTTTGTCTATCGTTTGATCTGTAGTGGAATTCATTGCTGCTCTCCCGTGAACGTAGATCTCTACAACCAAACCACATAAATCTAGTGTCCTTTATTTTTTTTATTCTATCTCTTTTATTATTTGATTGCTTGCTTCCGCGTAACAAATGGCCGCCATCTTCGCCTTTGCGCTTACTATAATTCAGACCTTGTACATCTCAGCACAACCCGAACCTTCACTTTGCCTCTGGAAATTAAATTTTTTAAAATTTTATGTTTGGGTATGTCTCCTGATGGCTGATGCTCGATGTCTCTTGATCGGTTGTCGATTGTTGCTATGAATGATTTTCCACCTGTCTTAGCCACTTTCATTTCCCTCTTCAAATGCGATGAATGACGGACGCTTCGCTGATTATTTATCATTATCAAGTGATGATTTCGGCCTTGTTCATGTTTGTCCAATTTGATAGCTAGTGGGAAGGAGGACCAAGTTATAGACAAATGAAGTTTTTCGTTGCAACATTTTCTTCTTGATTAAATTCGTTGAGAAGTTGCGAACTCAAGTCAAAAGCAAATATGACCTTCAAAGTCATATCTGATCCCCATAATTCAAAATCATCTATATATCTCCCGGTCGTCAAGCCATCAATCATTGACACAGAGAACAAACATATGTTTATGCCTAAGAAACAAATATTTTGAAACCTCTTCTTCTCGAAATAAGCCGACAGTGAACTGCTGATTATGTACAGAGAAAAGCCCACAAGTATGGAGAAAACTGCAGTTATCTGACCTTAATGAACAAAACTCGTATTTTTGTATGAACTGCAACGAATGCACAATTTAAAAGATGAAGTTTAGATGCTTCTATAAGTATTCCGCGATCGTGAGTAACCTTCCAAGGTAACAATAGTTGAATATCAAGCTTTCCTATCATCTTCCAATTCCGACTAAGGGCAGGAAAAGTGTCAAAAAAGTCCTAAACATATTGCACTGGTGTCAATTCAATCCTAAACTTTTTATCAATGTCAATTCAGTCCTAAATATTTTACATTGTCAATTCAGTCCTAAATCTTTTGTATTTATGGCAATTGAGTTAATTCGACCAATTTTGCGCTGAAATCGCTGATGTGAACATCAATTGTCCTGTGTGGTACAGCTGGCGTTGAAGTGAACATTCTTAATATTATTTTAATAATATTTTTAAGCATTTTTCGGTTTCTTATTTTAAATACATAATTAAAAATAGTTCAAAAATATTAAAATAGATCTACCCAATGATCAAGATCGAAAGTAAATCTCCGTTGGGTAAAATAAAATCTCCACCAATACTCAATTCTCCCACCTTAAGATGGGCAATCACATGTCCAAGTTACAAGTCAACCAAGCATGTGACCACGGCCGTCAATGAACTGCATACACATTGTTGGAATACAGAAACCAGTAACAAATTGACAATTCTCCTTCTCAGAATGCCACCACATTATATTTCAGCGAATTGTGTAGTTAAATCACTAACATAACCACAGAAACAACAACAACAACAACAACAAAAAAATGAATGAATAAACTACATGACTTTGGCCTTTTTAACAACAGAACCACTTTGGATTTACACCTAACATAGCTAAATCTGCAAACCCACCCAGCCACCCTCTTTTTCTTTCCATCTTCCCTGATGAACAGTTCTTAAAATGAGATAGAAAAATTGAAGATCAGAATCTCAGGAAATCACCGTAAAAGGCCTTCAGGATCAAAGGGGCTTAGGCACCATGATGGAGCAATGGCAGGCAACGGACTAGTTTAGAAACCACACACGCAGCTGCAAAATTAAATCGAGCACTTGGCACGTTTTTCACCTCCCAACATCATTTGGTTGGGAAATCATATGCCACAATATCAGGCCAAACTATTTATAAACAGATTCAACCACCTTGTAATGCCAAGGAGCTGCAAAATATGAAGATTGAAAATCTGAGCAACTTAGTTAACTTAAGGATCCACAGAACAAGCATCATTATAACTTAGATAAGTATGTGTATCCCAATTATGAGTTTTCATGTCGCAAAATCAGATAAGATTATGTAGATCTAGACGACGAAGATCTACTTAATTTAATTCTGAGAATCACTAGTGATACATGCATGGTGTTCGTGCACATGTGAAGACAAAATCATGTGGTGCATTTGCATGTTGAAATGGAAGCAAGGTACAATCGGAGAAAAAACGAGCTGCACTTCGCCACAACTACGCCAATCCATAATCAAAATCTCTCTCGAAACTACACCAACTTAATCTAGCAACAACCAACAATATATATCCAGTAAACACAATCTCGCAACAAGTAAATATAATGGCGAAATGATAAGGAGACAAAAAACCAAGATTTATGTGAAAAATCCAAAACAGGAAAAACCACATATGGCCCAAAAACTTCCACTAATCACTAAGAATAATAGGTATACAAAGAAGTTCGTCTCTAGTGACACACTAGAGGCTCAACATCAAGATTACAAAAGCATTTTCTCACCACAAAAGTGGAACAATAAAAAAAATGGTCAAGAAAATCCTCACCACGATTAGAGAATTCGGAGACGAATCTCAATGAACGAAATTGATCAACTCGTAGACCTCGGCTTCATGAACAACATACCAAAATTTGAACAAATTCTGATAATATTTGACCTTCCAATTGAGACCGCAAAGTCGCGGCCCATTTTCTTCTCCCCCTTCTCTCTGGGTGCTCCCTGTTTTTCTCTATCCGACCACCCCCCCCCTCCCCCCCCCTCCCCTCTCTCTCTCTCTCTCTCTGGCACCCGCCCCACTCCATTTTTGTCTTTTTCTTTCTTCTTTGTCATTATTGACTTTTTCTTCTTTTGTTTATTTTTCTTGTTTCTTATTCTTTATTTGCGAAGCGGACCCCACATAAGCGGTCCCACCAACAGATACCTGGGTCGCATGGACCACTTAGGGCTTGACCTTTGACGCCACCAAATCAACCAACCATTCGACCCCATCCATGAGAAGGAAGAAACGCCAGCGTCCTTGTCAATCAACAAAGGGCAACAAAAGGGAACTCTAAAAATGACAAAGCCAACGTGTTCCCCGCACATACGGACACAGCATAATCAGCTGAGGAAGGTTCGCCCACATTTGTAAAAGTGAAGATGAACCATGTTCGCCTTCTTATCAAAATAACAAACAAAAAAAAAAGATTTGTGCACCTCTCTTCTCTCTCTCTCTGTCTCCATATTCATCTCTTCTCTCACTCCTTTCAGATTAAAATAAAAAAAACAAGAACACGAGACACTCCAACGCAGAAACTTGTGGAGCCATGTCTCTAGAGTCGCACGAGACCGACTGGATCGTCCAAGTCAACGAGAGCCTCAACCCCTTGCCCTCCCTCGAGCAGCAGCAGTGGGAGAAGCGGTCCATCTACAGGGTCCCCACCCACATCCCCGACCTCAACCATAAGGCCTATAGGCTGCAAGTTGTCTCCTTTGGCCCCTACCACCGCAACGATGTCCAACTCCATCCAATGAAGGAACACAAGTACCGCACGCTCCTCTACTTCTTGAAGCGGTCCACGAAGCCCCGCGAAATGATCCTTAAGTTCCGATATGATTCTATCAGCAAGTCCAGCGGCATCATTGCTATGGTTGATTGAGAATAAGATTGTCGATACGTAAACTATCGGCCAAAGAATTACCGATTCATCGAAATAGTTGCTGATTTCAAAGCATGTCCGCAACATTTTGATAGGATGATGTTCAAAGCTATTTCCTTAGTTATTTGGACACTTTCCATGATAATTACTTGCTGGTCCAAACTAGTGGGCGAATTTGCTAAAGAGTCAAGATCAAATCTCCATGTCATTAATGCTTTCTAGTTCCTAGGTCTTTAATTACTTTATGGTTCCCATGTCTTTACTACTTGTGGAGTCCTTATGTTTCTTTAATGATCTAGTCCCCATGTCTTTATTGATTGTTTATTTCCTATGTCTAGGTCCCTCTTTAGATAGAGGAAGAGTTCTCCATCATAACGCAAATTGTGAATGAATGAAAATTTCTCTTCATGAGTTGAATTGTTAATCTTCGATTTCTTTGTCCTTGGAGAGTGTTTTACTCCCCGAGGGTGAGCCAAAAGTCCTTTAACTTTGGTTGGTGGTTTAACCTTTATATCCTGATAGTGAGCTTTTGTCCAATCCCGATCTTTATCCTTGGCTGGTGTTGTGTCCTTTATGCTTTGGTGGGGATCATACTCTATTGGCCGTTTACTGTTTTACACACTCAACCCCTAAATATTTTATACACTGTCCTTTTTCATCCTTACACTTCATTCCATCTTCATCAATAATATACAATTAACCACAAAATTCCCATTTCTAGAATCAGTCGGCCACACACGTATTAGGCCCTCATATGAATGGCCAATTTTTGGCAAAGAAAATCATGAGACTCAATTATTTTTTATTGATTATAGTATCCAATTAAATTCAATGTGTACGATGCTACCACCGGTGTCAGATATATGGGAATGGACTCAATACTCCGCCAAATGAATTCCATCAAATGTATGAAGTTTGGCAATTTTCTATCGTGATGCTTCAGTTATAATCTACTTTAACCGGTAATGAGCTCATAAAATTATCCACGGCTGCCCACTGGTTCCACCCCAATCATGGTAGAGACGCTGCATAAACACAACAATGGAATGTTCCCATCTTTCCCTTGATTTCCAGGACGATTACCGAACCAACGTTCGCTGAATTCTTCCCTAAAATGCTAGTAATTGTGGTCCAGAATCCCTTCTGCTAGATCAAACTGACCACATACTAGTGAGACACCAAGGGCCCACAACAAAGAAGACACAATTCAACATGGTATATGGACTATGACTAATTATACCAATGTCTCGTTGAAATAAGTCGTTACAATCTCCAATTGCACATCATGCGAAAAAAGCCACAGAGTGGAGGAAGCAGCGTCTGTTGGATCCGCGTATTCGCCCAATTCATCCGCATCCCCCTCCCCGTGGGCCGTGGCTATTCAACGACTTCGACATGCTACGTCTCCTCTCTGGCTACACCACGTGGGACTCTACGCAGGCAGGACACTTCTCTGGAAGGAAGAGTCCACCCCTGAATTGGGTTGCAACCGTGTCCATCATGTGAAACCTATAAGGGATCCAATAGGCTCTTACATAATTAATCCTCAAGTCAATCAACTCTCGGTCAGTCTTGTCATTTTAGTTTATTTTCCCACGTTTGTCACAGGACATGCCTAAACATTTTTTGTCTTTACTTGGTGCCCAAAAAGTTATGCTCCCTCCACTTGGGCATCCCTAACGCTCTTTCAATGTTCAATTTGATTGGTCTGAATTAGTCGCCTTTGTATTAGGTGGACAATTTTGAGTAATACTTTAATATTTTGCATTTGCGCCAACTTCGGGATGATGTAGACATTTCCGCAGCTGATTTGTAGACGCACTTGCAGGTTTCAAATGGTAATGTTTATTATAAACCTAATGCCACGTCAAATATGGGAAGTCCTTATCCAAATCACCTCACATGCATCTAATTTCAATGCGAACTCTTTAGTTTATGCAATTCGACTCTCACGTTTTTCATGGAACATACCTAAACAATTTTTGTCTTTACCTGGTGCCCAAAAAGTGATGCTCTCCTCGCTTGGGCACCTCCCAAACACTCTTCCCGTTTTAAATTTTATTAGTTTGGATTAGTCGCTTTCATATTACGCCACATCTTTTATGAGATTTTTGTGTTTATTGTCTATTAATTATAGCAATCATAACTAATCCAAACACTTATCGATTAGAACTTATTGTAAAATTAAAGTAAAAACTAACAAATCTTACAATCAAATTTCAATACAGAATTACTAAAAAAATGAATGAGGAACAATAAAGAAACACTAGATATTTATGTGATTCGGTTTGAGTATTGATACATATATCATGATCATGAGGAGAGCGGCAACGGATAGTCCACTGATCAATATGAGAATTCCAAAGCAACAATCGATCATAAGTTTGAATATTTTTCATACCTAGATCACAAATGAATTCAATATTTTTCACAAATAAAATATTTCGATTGGATACAAAACTCGTTGTGCATCCTCCTTTCTTTCTGTGCTGTTGGGTTTTTTTTTTTTTTCCAGTCCACTGAGCGGCTTTATTGAGTCGAGGGTCAAGCACTTTTTAAGAGAGCTTTTGGTTAGAACTCATAATGCTCGTAGTCGATTACGCTTGCTTAGGTATCCCAAGCTAAAAGAATAAACAAAGAACGAAACCAACATTGGTATTTAGTTTAACATAGAAAATCGCCTTTGCCACTATGGTTTGACTTTGATTTGAATTTAAATATATATTTTTGCATAAAGTAATTTTCTCCATCGGTGGACAATTTTGAATTTCACACAAGATGATTACAACCCGTCTTGTGTGCCATCTAAAGCAATCTATGAGAACTTATATGATTGTCATGAGGATAAGTGTGGACAACATAAACATTACGTGCGAATATAGAAAGGCAATTATCCAACATCCAGCTAGTGGGCGGGATTGTTTTAAATTCGGGAAAATATTCAGTGGCTAGTAATCACCATGTCATCGACTTGCGAGGCGTGCATGAGCCTACATAGCTCCACTAAAAATTGACAAAAGTACTTTGCGGGTCGAGTATTCTTTAAGATTTCTTAATGATGGATTACAAGGTTGGAGTTTTGGAGATTCATCTGGGCCATAAAGCAAATTGAAAGGAGATTACCATTTTATTCATTAAATTTGTTGCTTGTATGGGAAATTAAAAGAGAGAAAACATGCAATTAACTTGTGGAGATTGCTCACGGTGCCACGTGGCACACTGCCTTTGCCACGTGGTGCCACGTGGCACGTTACTACCATGTGTCGCCGTCATCCTCATTTGGTCCCAATTTCTCATGTACTTGGCTCAACGGGACTGAGTCCAAGCACGATGCGTTTTCCCGTTATCTTGTTATCAATCTCTACTTTTGTTAATCATGCTCATCCATGCTTATCGTGACGGCACTTTTGAGATAAGCTGATTGAAAATTTGGGTCATTACAGTCATGCCACGTCGAATTTTCAACACTAGTGCGTTGAACGTTTCGAAAAAATTATGACGCTATCGTCTCCTCTTAACCCAAAATCGACATCAGAATTTCATTATTAGGAACAACATCCAGCTATTTCATCCATACAACTCCTCAAAAAGTAACCCCCGAAAATTGGAATCATATATTAATGACAATTAGAAGACAACATCTCATCACTCGCTATCAAAATGACCCACAGGTCAATTTTCAGGGGCTGGTATAATGAAGTAAGAAGCATGTCCGGGCCCCAAAAGACTTCGTACTCTGTTGCCAAGATATTGTTCTCTTGCGACTAGACTAACCATTCTGACGTTTCCGTTGATCCAATCTAACTATCGCCTGACCATAATATTGTTCTGAATGAAATTAACCGGATTTATACTATTCGATACGTGAAAATTTCGTTCAACTAAAATAGGGACACTTTAGAAGTCAGTGTTTTTCTCATTGCAACGACAGTGCTTCGTAAAAGTTCTATCTCGTTGACAGTATAAATAAATAGAGGCCATTGTATCGTCAAATATGAATTGAGATTCGTATCATTCTGAGTCAAGTTTGGTACAAATATCTTATTTCACTTTGAATTGCGCATGATTTCGACGTGATGTTTCGAATTCTCACTTCCTTTAAACTTTTATATATGGGAATAAAAAGTCAGGGGAAAGAATGTGAAGTAGTATAATGGAGGAAAGGAAGAAAGAGATTTTTGTTCAAAGAAAAAGGAAATTTAAAAGAAGAAAATAAAAAGGAGGAAAAGTTGCTTTTAAGAAAAATTTAAAAACTTTCATACTTCGTTATCTCTGAATATGTCCTATTAATTTCGGAAATAGATAGGAGGAAAATAATATGCAGAAGAGAAAAATATGGTAAACGGAGCCAAAGGTGGCCCAACCTAATTTAAGATTCAATAAAACCTGGCAAGGGTGCTTGAGGTAATTAAGAGCGGATTTAGACATTCTTATCGGGTCCTTTTCGGAACGACATCAATCCTTAATCTAGTACGAGAAAATATTAAGTGGTGCTGGGTCTTCACACGAGTCACGCGCCATTGCTAGGTCTTGAGTTTCTTCATATTGGGGGTTTTGCTTGTTCTTGTTCCGGATTGGCAAGAAAAATCTGACTTTTCTTAGGCGTTTCAGATGGTTGTGGAATTAAAAATAACGGTGAGCGACTTGCGAACCATCATGGGGCGTTCCAACAAACCGAATTCAGTCAACTTCAAGCATCATAGATTCATATGAAACCTATCCGTTGAAATAGGTTCCTCATTTTTTATAACCCTAAACTTACCATGCATGTCCTGAAACCTAGAATCTATCTTGTCACAGGTTCTAGGATCGATTTCAGGTTTTAGGTTTGCCCAAGTTTCACCATATTTTAATTGAACTATTGCAGTGAATCATCACTTTTAATAACTACCATTTGCTTCTACTATTTACTGACCATAACTCATAGTTAGATACACGAATAAATATGAAACATTAATGAAATAAAAATTCTTAGTCATAAATATTGACATATATTAAAAAAAAAAACTTGTTCTGGAGGTCAAAGAGTAGTGGGCAATGAGGTCGAAGATGGTACAGCCCATTGCAGAGCACCCGCACGTGGATATAGTGTGATTTAGCCTATTTACTCATTTCTCTATTTTGAAAGACCATATTATTTCTCTAACCAATCAAGAGTCATGCACTCTTCCTTCCATCCTATGTGAGATTGAAAAATGGCATATTTTATTTGTTTTGCAAATAAACTTCAACAAAAACTTGGAAGCATAACTCGCCCGGTATTGAAATGACCCCAAAGTCAATTTTCACTGGTTAGAAAACTCGAAGAATAAGCATGCCGAAGGCTCAAAAGACTACCGTAACGTTTCCATTGATACAATCTTAATTATCGGCTGCTAAATAATATCGTTTTGACTGAAATTAAAGGGATTCATCATATCTAATATGTGGAAATTTCGTTTGATTTAATAGGGACACTTTTGAAGTGGGTTTTTTCTCATTTTAGTGACGGTGTTACATAAGTTCTATTTTGTCGACATAATAAAGAAAGATCATTGTAATGTAATATTATGAATGAGACATAATTTTCTAAGTCTTGATGCAGATATCCTTATTAAACTTTGAACAACACGCGATGTCAATGCAATGTTTCGATTCCGCACTTCCTTTGAACTTTTATGGTCGGGGAATAAAAAGCCAGGGGAAGGAATACAAAGGAGCAGTGGAGGGAAAGAAGATAGGAAGAAAGAGATTTTTGTTGAAAGGAAAAGGAAATTTGGAAGAAGAAAAGAAAATGGAAGAAAAGTTGCTTTGAGGAAAAAAAAATTTAAAAGCTGTCATACTTCGTTATTTCCAAATATGTCTTATTAATTTCGGAATTTGGACCAAAACCTATTCACTCTGGTTCGGAAGAAGATAGAAACGGGATAACAGGGGGAAGGCGGCCCAACCCAATTTAAGATTTAAAAAAAGCTAGCTGAGGTAATCAAGAGCAGATCTAGATAGGCTTGTCCATTCCGTTCGAGACGACGTGTCCCTTAACTAATACAAGGAAATATTGGGTGGTGCTGGATCTTAACGTGAATCACGTTCCGTTCATTAATGGCCGAAGTACAATTCAAGATGATTCGGCACACAATCATAACATAAAGAGTAAAAGTGAATAAAAATATCGAGACATAATATTTATCCCGATTCACCTTTAAATTAGGGTTACATCCAATAAATGATTTTAATATAATTAGCAACTCGCATCTATCTATTCATCATTCAATTATAAGCGAAAATGATATATAATAATAACTCATCATGGACTCAAGCCAAAACTACCAAAAACATATGGGTTCAACCTCTAAAGGTCATTTAACGACTTGGTGGCAACTGCCCCATGACTCCCGTTGGGATGGCCCCCTAACTCTAGTTTGTTCGATATTTTTCTATGGATAGGTAGTATGAACCACATCCCAACATCTAGATGACAGCTCACTTTTAGTCTTTCTCTCTCTTTCCCCATTGCCTTGCGTTTCTCATCTTATTTTCTCTAGAATCAATTTTTCTCCACACGAAGTCAATGGAAGGTTTTTTTAATTTGACACAATGTCTTGTGTTCCGCCTAAGGTTAATTTATCAGAAGTCATATGATTGTCATGAGCTAACCGATCATATATATTATCGAAAACTCACTCTTTGTGAGATAGTTTTTTTTCCTTCCTACATAAGATGTATATGCGGACAGGGTGTTGAGTACAAAATTATAAGAGAAATGCTTAAGTGACTTACTATCCTCAATTTACAACTTATTTTGGGTCTAAAAAAATATCAATAAAAAAATTATTGAGGTCTACTCTTTCAAAAATTTGTAGCTCACAACATGATTTTATTCTCATAATTCATAAATTATTATGGCAGCAAAGCTCAAATTATGATCTAATGTCACGTCAAATATGGGAAGTCCAAACGCAAATCACTTTACATGCATTTAATTTCAATATGAGCTTTTTAATTTATGCAATTCAACTCCTGCATTTTTTTATGGGACATACCTAAACACTTTTGTCTTTTCCTGGTGCCCCAAAAGTGATGACTCTCGCACTTGGGCACCCCTAAACGCTTTTTTCGTGTTAAATTTGATTGGTTTGAATTAGTCGCTTTCGGGTTACATCAACATGCTTTATGAGATTTTTGTGTTTACTGTCTATTTATTATAGTTGTCATCACGGATCCAACAGCTTATCAATTAGCGGAGTCAATTTCTTGATTGATCAATCAGGGATATTCCCAAGAAATTAGATAAAGTAAAGTAACAACCCGTATCTTCGTTGAATTGCTACGGCACGACCCCAGCAGATATTCAGTCAAGAAATCTTGTCCTCCTTGTCTCAATTCGGGTTCGGTATCATATATGAGCTCAAACTCAATACATCTTTTAAGAGAACTCTTGATTGGAGCTCATAAATACTCACCGTCAATCACTCTTAAGTGATCCTAAGCTAAAAACGAAAAATGGTGCCAATATTCGATATGTAGTTCAACATGGAAACTCACCTTTGCCTCTGTGGTTTGATTTTGATATGAATTCAAATGTATCTTTTTGCTTAAATAAGAATCTGGCATATCCCAAACATACTAGGTAAAAAAATTACTATCAAATACAACAAAAACAAATACTATTATAAATCTAGTGTCGCATCTCAAATTAAATTATTCTTAATTTTAGGCAGACACTTGTGAGATTCGTCAAATTCAAAAGCTCGGACATAGTCGCGATATGTCACACTTCGCGTGCATGCAATTCATTTCCTACGGCTTCCATGGGACATGGTTAAACACATCTTCTCTTTAGCTTGTGCACAAAAAGTGACCTATATATATATATATATATATATATATATATATATATATATATATATATATATATATATATATATATAGTGTCCGTCAAAATAATTTGGGTCAACAATTTAACCCGTTTTGACGCATTTTTATACAATACAATATTAACGACTCATACCCACCTGACCCAAGATCCAATTTCAGCAATATTTTTCACCTTAAATGGTTGTTGCTTTTTGAAGAATGGACCGGCTCTATGGACCTATACCCAGCACGATGCATGAATTGCCGATGTCAAAATCAATTGTACTAATAAGCTACGATGGTAACGTCGCATGAAAAACAATAATAAGAACAGATGACCCGGTGGATTTGGTGCCCAATTTTCCTACACTAATTGACAACATCAAATTGATTCAATTCCAAGTTCCGAACTATGGCCTTTCGAGACTCTTGATTGGCTTACTTTTTAAGGAGTGTCCGTGCATGTGGATCAGGCGCACATCAAATTCACGGACTATTGGCAACGAAAGTTCCTATACATATTCACTGTTTCGACTTTTGGCTCGTAGAATTTCACTGTGGTGTCCCTAAATGATTTCAAGGTATTCGATTTATGATGCTTTTGTGTATTTCATGAGCTCGAACTTTGTACAGATAATTGACGAAATACCATCTACAATGGGATTGTTTGTAATAGAAAATAGGGTAAAAGCCACAAAAAATTATAAACTATTCCTATTGTGACATATTTATTTCGTTTTTTTTTCTGTGACACAAAAAACTCAAAACTTATATTAATATGGAGCATCTACCTCAAATTTATATTACGTGACATATTTACTCAAAAAAAAAAAATTTTGTTCCCTCGTGCAAATTTTGTCCCGGAGATTCGAAGACTTTTCACGTGCGGGAGGAGGGCTGACACCTCTATTTATACCTACATGGCCAGCTTTGGGCTAGGACAACCTCAAACTTCATACTCTCTTCCAATTCTCTCTCTCTCTCTCTCTCTCTCTCTCGCACCATGGCTTCTCCTCTTCAACCCCCCACAACGGACACTTGTCGACCCGTGTTACCCTTGTCGCCCCCACTGGACCCAAACGAGACCAATTGGATCGTCCAAGTCAACGACAACGAGCAACAGTACGGGAAGAATCCGTCCATCTACAGGGTCCCTGCCTTCATCGCCGACCTCAGCCGGAATGCCTACCGGCCGAAGGTTGTCTCTTTCGGCCCCTACCACCACGGCGAGGACCACCTCCTCCACATGGAGGAACACAAGCACAACACGCTCCAACAATTCCTGAACCGGTCTGGGAAGACCCGCGAGTCCTTCCTCAAGTCCTTGAGGGCGGTGGCACAGGAACTCGAGGAAAGCTATGATGCACTGGACCCAAAGTGGAAGAATGGCACGGGGGACCAGTTCCTGGAGCTCATGCTCACGGACGGCTGCTTCATGCTCGAGATCATGAGGGACGACATCATGAGGAAGAGGAAGAGGAAGGAGAAGAAGGAATATGGGCCCAATGACCCCATCTTCAGCACCCAAAGGATGGAATACTTAACACCGTACATAAGACGGGACATGCTTCTGCTGGAGAATCAGCTGCCGATGCTGGTGCTGGAACGTCTGGTCGCAGCTGAGAGAGGCGGCGAGGAGGTTAGTTTCTTATATTTCACTTTGTCGTTGGAGAGGTCATTACACGCAAGAAAACCGCCCTACTATGTTCACCTAACAGCACATATTAGTAACCTCAGATGGACCTCACGTCAAGGTTCGATATCAATTAAAAATTTCATTAAATCTAGATAAATGATTATGCAACAGTTTTTTTTTATCCACTGTAAGAATAACAGCTTATTCTTAGTTCACAAAAAATAAAATAAAAATAAAAATTATTGTAGGTGATGCTCTTTAGATTTATCACATCAATTGGAGATTTTTTTTTTTTTTTGGTTTTTTACCCTTTGGGCAAGTAGCATCGACACGATCTAGTATTTGATGCGCTGACTTTTCTCCGACGACACAGCGTGAGGGTATCCACGAGCTCGTCCTAGAGTTCTACTCCCTCAACTCACCCGTCGATGGAAAGGGCAGATTCCTGCATGTCTTGGACTTCTTCAGGGAAGGCCTGCTGACGCCCGATAAGGTCCAGGTTAAGTCTGAGGCTAACGGGGATGGGATAATCCGATCGGCCACTGAGCTCAATGAGGCCGGGATCCGGTTCAAGAAGAGCCATGCTCTCAGTCTCAAGGACATCACCTTTGGCAAAGGGGTCCTGAGACTCCCCGTCATCACGGTGGATGACACCACCAAGTCCATGTTCCTCAACATCATGACCTTCGAGCGCTTGCACATCGGGGCTGGGACCGAGGTCACATCCTACGTCACCTTCATGGACAACATCATCAACAATGAGCAGGATGTCGCGCTGCTCCACGCCCAAGGCATCATCCAGAATGCCTTGGGGAGCGACAAGGCAGTCGCCGAGCTATTCAACTCGTTGTGCAAGGAAGTGATGCTCGAATCCAACAATAGCCTTGACGCCGTGCAAACGAAGATCAGCGCGTACTGCCAGAAGCCCTGGAACAAGTGGAGGGCTAATCTCAACCACACCTACTTCAAGAATCCATGGACTATATTGTCTCTCATTGCTGCCATCTTCCTCTTCGCACTCGCCATAATTCAGACCGTATATGGCGTGCGCGGCTACTATTGAACTCTTCTGTTGCCTCTGTATAACAATTTATCTTTTCCATTGTTTGGGTTTTCCCAATAATGGCTTATGCTCGATAATTATCTGTTGATTGGGTGTTGATTGTTGCCATGAATATGATTTTCCTCCTGTTTTCAGTCCTGCTTATTTCCTTCTCTAAATGTTTCGAACGATGCAGATTCGGCTGTTCAGATATCAATGTCAAGCCAATTTGAATGCTAAGCTAGCCGTAGATTCGCCCAATTTCAAGCACCCATTAGGGGTCCAATCGATTCTCCACAAAATATAATCAATTAGCACAATTTGAGATCGATTAAGTCCAAGTAACTCAAGAATGTGGCCCTAATGCAGGAGCATCCAACACATCGAAACAATCCTTAAGTTCCGATCTAATTCCAGCGGCAAGTCCAGCGGCATTATTGTTTGTTCAAGCCAAAACCGATTATGGTTATAACTTGCTACGGTGGATTGAGAATAAGGTTGTCGATATGTAAACTATCGGCTAGAAAATTACTGATTTATCGAAATAGTCGCTAATTTCGAAGTGTGTCCACAACATACTGATGGGATGCTATTCAAAGCTATTTCCTTAGTTATCTGGAGACTTTCTATAATAGTAACTTGCCGATCCAAACTAGTGGACGAATTTGCTAATGCTTTCTAGTTCCTAGGTCTTTAATTGCTTTTTGTTCCCATGTCTTTACTACTTGTGGAGTCCCTATGTTTCTTTAATGGTCATCTAGTCCTCGGGTCTTTATTGTTTGTTTATTTCCTATGTCGAGTCTCTCTTTAAATAGAGGAAGAGTTCTCCATTATAAAGCTGATTGTGAATGAATGAGAATTTCTTTTTGTGAGTTGAATTGTTAATCTTCGATTTCTTTATCCTTGGAGGGTGTATTATTCCTCGCGGGCGAGTCAAAAGCCCTTTAGCTTTGGTTGGTGATTTAATGCCTATCTTCATCCTTATCTGGCTAGTGCTGCGTCCTTTATACTTTCTTGGTGATCGTACTCTATCGGTCATTTACTATTTTACATACTCAACCCCTAAATATTTCATACAATGTCCTCTTTCATCCTTACACTTCATTCCATCTTCATCGATAATATACACTTAACCACAAAATTCCTATTTCTAGAATCAGTCGCCCACACACACACACTTATTAGACCCTCATATGAATGGCCAATTTTTGGCAAAGAAAATCATGAGACTCAATTATTTTTATTTGATTATAGTATCCAATCAAATTCAATGTGTACAATGCTGCCACCGGTGTCAAATATATGGGGATAGAATCAATGCTTCGCCAAATGAACTCCATCAAATGTACGAAGTTTGGTAGTTTTCTACTGTGATGCTTCAGTTATAGTCTACTTTTACTAGTAATGACCTCAAAAAATTGTCGACGGCCACCCACTAGTTCCGCCCTGATCATGGTAGAAACGCTGCATAAACACAGCGGTGGAATGTTCCCATTTTTCCCTTGATTTCCAAGCCGATTACCAACCCAACCTTCGCTGAATTCTTCCCTATAATGCTAGTAATTGTGGTCCAAAATCCATTCTGCTAGATCAAGTTGGCAACACACTAGTGAGACGCCAAAGGCCCACAACAAAAAAGACACAAATCAACATGGTATCTGGACCGTGACTGATTATACCAATGTCTCATTGAAATAAGTCGTTACAATCTTCAACTGCACATCATACGAAAAAAGTCACGTAGTGGGCGGAGCAACGGCCGTAGGATCTGCTTATCTGCCCAATTCATCCGCATCCCTCTCCCCATGGGCCGTGACTATTCAACGACTCCGACATATCACGTGTCCTTCCGAGCTGTGCCATGTGGGACTTTCCGCAAGCGGGACACTTATCTAGAAGGAAGAGTCCACCTCCGAATCAGGCTGCGACACGTGTCCATCGTGTGAAACCTATAAAGGATCCAATAGACTCTTACATAGTTAAAGACTCAAGCCAGACTGGGATCCAATAGACTCTTACATAGTTAAAGACTCAAGCCAGTCAACCCTCAGTCGGTCTTGTCATGTTAGTTTATGCTCCCTCGTCTGTCACGGACATGCCTAAACATTTTTTGTCTTTACCTGGTGCCCAAAAAGCCACTCTCCCCCCACTTGGGCACCCCCTAGCGCCTTTGACGTGTTCAATTTGATTGGTCTAAATTAGTCGCTTTTGCATTAGGTGGACAATTTTGAGTAATACTTCAACATTTTGGATTTACGCTAACTTCGCTGATGTAGACATTTCCGCAGCTGATCCGCAGACGCACTTGCAGGTTTCAAATACTAATATTTATTATAAACCTAACGTCACGTCAAATGTGGGAAGTCCTTATCCAAATCACTTCACATGCATCTAATTTCAATACAAGCTTTTTAGTTTATGCAATTTGACTCCCACGTTTTTCATGGGACACACCTAAACACTTTTTGTCCTTAGCCTAGTCGCTTTCAGAATACGTCAACATCTTTTATGAGTTTTTTGTGTTGGCTGTCTATTAATTATAGCAATCATAACTAATCCAAACACTTATCGATTAGAACTTATTATAAAATTAAAATAAAAACTAACTAGATCTTGCAATGAAATTTCAACACGAAATCACTAGAGAAATGAATGAGGAACAATAAAGAAACACCGGATATTTACGTGGTTCAGTTTGAGTATCGGTACCTATATCACGATCACGGGGGAGAGCCGACAGCGAATAGTCCACTGATCAATATGAGAATGCCAAAGCAACAATCGAGCACGAGTTTGAATATTTTTCATACCTCGATCACACCAGAATTCACAATTTTTCATAAATAAAATATTTCGATCGGATGTAAAACTAGTTGTGCATCCTGCTTTCTTTCTATGCGGTTCGTCTTTTTTTTTTTTTAAGTCCACTGTGCGGCTTTATTGAGTCGAGGGTCAAGCATTTTTTAAGAGAGCTCTTGGTTGGAACTCATAAATCCTCATAGTCAATCACGCTTAGGTATCCCAAGCTAAAAGAACAAAACCAACATTGGTATTTAGTTTAACATAGAAAATCGCCTCCGCCTCTATGGTTTGACTTTGATTTGAGTTTAAATATATCTTTTTGCATAAATTAATTTTCTCCATCGGTGGACATTTTCGAATTTCACACAAGATGATTACAACCTGTTTTGTGTGCCATCTGAAGTAATTTGTGAGAACTTATATGATTGTCGTGAGGATGAGTGTGGGTAACATAAACATTATGTGCGAATATAGAAAGGCAAATTATCCAACATCCAATTGGTGGGCGGGGTTGTCTTAAATTCGAGAAAATATTCAGTGGCTATTAATCACCACGTCATCAGCCTACGTGGCGTGCGTGAGCCACATAGCTCCATTGAAAATCGACACATGCACTTTGCGGGTCGATTATTCTTCAAGATTTCTTATTGACGATGGATTACAAGGTTGGAGTTTTGCAGGCCATAAAGCAAATTGAAAGGAGATTGCCCCTTTCTTACTTAGATTTGTTGATTGTATGGGAAATTAAAAGAGGGAAAACATGCAATTAGCTTGTGGAGGGAGTGGTTGCATCCGACATTAGTTTTTTTTCTTTTAGTAGAATGCCCGCGGGAAAATTACCAAAAAATCATAAACTTATTGTAATTGTGTCAATTCGGTCATAAACCTTTTTTTTTTGTCAATTTGGTCCAAAATATTTTGTAATTGTATCAAGTTAGTCAACTGGCGAGAGAAAGCTTCTCGAGGCAAACGACGCACTTCATCCCTGTCGCCAGCTCCTTCTCGATGACCATCGGTAGCTTCGTGAGCTCCTAAACCGACAGGCCACCGTCTCGGACCGGCTTGTTCGTTCGGGCCCTATGAGATCTGGGTTTTATTCTCGGGTCTTGGCCGGCGTCGGCTGTCCGAGACGAAGGAGGTAGATGTAGACCCCGAGCACCGCGCCTAATTTGGGGTTTTTTCTTGGGTTGAGAAGGTCCGCTTCCCCGTTGCTCGTGTTCGAGGCACTCCGGCACACTCCACCCAACTCCTCTTTTATTCCTGGGTTTTGCTTTTGCTCTTGCTTTATGAACTCGAGAAACTGTTCAAGGTGGGTGGAGTGGCGTGAAGCAGGCCATCGTCGATTGGCTTTTCTGGTATTCTGTTTTCAAGGAGAAGCTTGTGAAATTGATGAGTGTTTCTATGGATCCGCAAGGATCTGGTCCCTTAAATGCCCGTGTCCGACAGACCGGAGGAAGAAGAGAGATGGAGAAGACAAAAATAAAAAGTAAATCAAAAATAAATAAATAAATCATAAAATATTAAAATATTATATCACCAGGATGTTGGCATCCACGTCAGCGCCAACCAGCCAAAATTGGCCGAATTTACTAAATTGGCACAATTATAAAATGTTTAGGACAGAATCGGTCTACACTCCGCCCAGAATAATATATTCCCATTTTTTGCACGTGATTTTTTGGGTTTCTTCTCTTTTTTTTTTCAAGTTCATTTGTGAAGCTTAACTTCACAGCTCACTTTTTATCCAAGTAAAGCCTACGGTTTCAAATGGGACCGCAATAAAGTTTTGTCATTATTAAATCACCGCCCGACGAAAAGACCAATGGGATTAGTGTGAGAATAAAGTCTTAAAAAAAATTGATCCCACAATAATTTTTAATCAATTATTATTATTTTTTCTGACTCAAAAAAGACTCTTAACATAATTAATCCTCAGGCAAGTCAACTCTCCGCCGGTCTTGCTATTTAATTCGCAGTTGGCCTCTAACAAGCATCTCAACTCCTACAGCCGAGTCCTGAAGCCCGACGAGACCCTTTGCTCCTGCTTCGATTTCAAGAGATGGGTTTCTCTAATGGAAATAGCCCCAACAGGGAAGGCAACGAAGGTTCTTCTTTCGTTCCACTTCATTTTCTCTCCTCTTCTTCTTCTTCTTCCTTATTTATTTATTTTTACTTGTGGTGAAGCCGATGGATGGTTCGATTCTTGGATCGATCGAGCATCGTCATGTTACGCGTCATGAGATAGATATATCGATGGCGATGATGATTCAACTCGATATCGAGTAACCCGCTACTCGCTCCTGATATGCTACGTTAAATTCTCGCTTTTTCTGTGCCAATTACTTGATCATAGCCAAGCCAAAGCATAGTTTCAGGAAATCCTCAGGCAGTTTCGGTTTTTTTTTTTTTTAATTCTGAGTGCTTTAGCTGTAAGTTTTAGTCTGCTAAGTGTCTTTTCCCTCTGTGTTTGCAGCTTCAGAATGCAAGATGGAGCGGGAGGCTCGGAAACGTTGCAGCCAGCATATTATGATACTTGAAGAATGCGCCCCCAAAGGGATACCCTGGTACAAGCCCTTGAAGTGCAGCAAAGAAAGGGAAGACTTGGAAATTTGCCTGGGTAAATAGTAAGTCTTCTTGAACAAACAAACCCTTTCTGTTTCCTCATGAAACTCTGTACTTCATGTGATTCCAATAAATCTTCTTGGGGATCGTTTAGCAAGGTTTGTATTGATGATGGCGGTCTCGACGAGTCCAGATCGGAAATTTCTGTTCCTGAATACTCTACCGGCCTTTGAATGTTCGACCATTTACACTTGTTCGATCGAAAGCGTGGTTAGAAAGACAGCAACTTGGGGCCTTATATTTGGTAGATAGAATTGTGAAGTTCTAAGTTGCTGTCCACTGCAATTCAAGCATACATCTTTAATGTCTCAATCTGTGCAGACATACATGTTTAATGTTCAAAAAACGGAGATTTTCCCCCGAACATCTCACGCTTTTTCTACGTGGGCTGCTCGGCAGCGGCAGGTATAAAGCTGTCTTGAAAGATATGAAGAGGGAGTATAGCCTACGCCCAAAAGTGGGGGAAGGCGCAGCCGAAACTTGAGTGACCAGCAGATTTTGCCTGCAGTCCGCTTGCGTATGTTGGAATCAAGAAGTCGCAGGCTCGTACCATCTTCAGACGAGACTTTTAAGGTTTCCGTCGGAAGATTTTCCCTTGGCGTATGTTGTCCGAACTTTAATCTGGTGAACCTGAAAATAATCTTTGCCGCAGAATTTGTACTTTGTATCCTAAGGGGTTATGTTGACCCTAGGGTGATGTTGATGTTATTGTTGATGTTGATGTTGACTCTAAGGGGTTATCTTCTCTTTGTCCTTCCCCTATTCGTTTCCATCACCTTTGAGGTTGAAATAAGTTTATTTACATTTGCTACCTCTCTTTATAAATGACTCATCTTAATTACACTAATTACTAACTTTTCTCCGACTAATTTTTTTTTTGTCGGATTTCTCCGATTAAGTTCCTAACTAGTTTTGCATGTACCAACTCTTCTTTGACTTAGTTTCCAACGTCTATTTCAAAAAAAAATCTTTTTTTGTTTTTATTTTCTTTCTCTTTCTTTTTATTTTTTCCTTCCCATTGGCCAATGAGTTGTGGCCAACAAAGGCTGCTAAATTACGGTCGTGGGTGAGGTAGCCTTCCCAAAATCTAAGCGAGGCATTGGTGAGGCCATGGCTACCCTCACCCAATGGCCAGAGTCAAGCAAGCTCCAGTGACCATCATCGGCTATAGCTCGCAAACTAGTGGGAAGAAAAAAAACAAAAGGAAGGAGAAAGAAAAGAAAATAATAAAAACAAAGATAAAAATAAAAATTATTAAAAATTATTTATGTCGCCGTTGCCTGGCCAAATGGACTGAATTGGCACAAATACAAAAAATTTAGGACTCAATTGGCAAAAAAAAAATATTTAATATTGAATTGGCACTATTGTAATAGGTTTAAGATTTTTTCTTTATAATTTTCCCTATTTTTGGACATTCTTATTAGGTTAACAATGTTTTTTTCTTATGAGTAAAATGTAAGTATTAGTTATCAGATGAAGAACATAACCTTAGGGGAATCCCTAGCATTACAAATATAACTAATAATGCGAGAAGATGGAGATATGAAGTCTTCACATAGCCAATACAAAATTAGCCTAGACTGATCTAATGTTTTTATAGAGTGAAGCTCTATCTCTAACGATTTTATTCACCTTGGCAAAAATAGTGTAGATATCATTTGACTTGTTTCGAGTGCACTGCGATTGCGCTCCATCCATTGCAATTTATTGTTGGTAAGAATGATACCTCGAGGAGCCTGTCACCAAGTCTTTGCCCCCGTAGCCATGTTATCCATCAGAGTTCATCATTCCATCCTCCTACATAGCGCGAATTCCATGTTGTGACAAAATACTAGGCCATATACTTCTGGTCTAGTTGACGGGAAGAACAAATGTGTTCTATCTTTAAGTCGGTATTAGAGGAATTGCACTAGATATTGACTAAAGGCGACATCATGATATGATGGATGCAAACCATCAATTAAGTTTGAAGATTTTTAGACTTTGCAATTTGATGAGTACTCGACACCATTATCCCGAAAAAAAAAAAAAGTGTAAGGAGTTGAAGTTCGGCCTCACGTAATTACCTCAAAAGTCAAGAGAGTTAAGCTTCCATTTTATAAGCCTGGAAACTTTCTAGTGTGTCTGAAACGAGTCTCATTGTGATGATTAATGCAATGTACACCTCAAATGAAATGATGCACAATTCTTCTATAATGCGGTTGATTTCAAGAAAAAGCGACCGGTACAAAATCGAAGTGAAAATAAACTAGGAAAGCTTTTTCATGCGCATTTAGAAATAAAATGTAGGGTCTAACCAACTATTTAATTTTGTACATTATCAAATAGACAAGCACCAGAGATAATTGGTTGAACTTTAGAACATGAAACTTATCTTTTATATCTAGATTTTCCCTATGTCCTATTCAGTTATATGTGTAAAGTGGTTCTCGAACTCCGGTTCTTCGAAAAACCAAAAACTACCGAAGGTCCCGGTTCCCATTTTTTGGGATTGGGGACGGACCACGCCGGACCGACTATCCAGTTTGGTTCCTGAGCAATCCAATAGAAACCGATAAATTGTCCAATATCATTCGAGGAAAAAGACGCAGCAACATCTAGGATCCATTGCTACAAGTTGTGCTCTAGTTACTGAACAAACCGAATCTGCTTTAATCGCTACGGTTCAATTGTGGCTTCTCAATGCGGAGACGCCGCTGAAGTGCCTAAGAGAAGAAAGAGAAGGAACCCAGGTCGACGGACAAGTGGAAGACCAAATGAAGCAAACCGTCGTCGCAACCCCACATCCTCTCCTCCCTCGACGACCAATTAGGCGACGGCCAGATCTCCACCCAGTCTGAGGCCAACCTTCCTTCCCAACCGGAGCTCGTGTCGCCTTCATCTTCTTCCTCTTCTTTGGAAGAAGAGACGGCGACGAGGACAAAGAGAAGGTGTACAGGCACCCACTCGTGGCCGCCGCCGACGAGTTCGGCCTGCCCAGCAGAGTGGTCCAGAAGTGGGGGCGAGCGGCGTGGAGCTCGTCTTGTGATGGCCTTTGGGAGCTTGAAGACGAGGCTGCGAATTACTACACCTTGTTGCGGTCTAAGCTCTTCATGTGGGCCGAATTTACAGGTGGACCGTTCTAAGCGGGGGTGGAAGCGAAAAAAAGAATTAGTGGAAGGGGTTGCAAAGTGAAGGACAAAAAAACTTGTTTCTTTCGTTTTGCGCACTCCGCTGGGATTAAGATTAGACTTACAGGAGAATCTGTTGGGAACTCTACATTAGAAGACATGAACCGTGAATTGACAAAAGATCATCGAAAATTGTTTTGAGTGTAAAACAGTAATTAAAAGAATCATTTTTATGGTTAAATTTCTTATGATTTAACCCCCACGACAGGTTGAAATATTTTATAACTTTTTTAGGGTAAAATTTAATCTGTGCCTCCGGACTGAAATATGTTAAACGACAGAGATATCTTGCATTTCAATTGTTTGGGAGTCTGGACTGGAAAAAAGTGTTTGGGACTGTACGGTTCTAGTGCAATTTTCAGTGATCAGTCAAAACAGGCTCTCAATTCTGCCCATGTAACGAATGCCCCGAAGAATAAAAGCAAAAAAGAGAAAAAGAGAAGAAGAAAGAACGAAGAGAAAATTGAAAACAGAATCAAACTGGGTTTTGAGTTCTGTACAGTTCGAGAGCCGGTTCGATTCGATTCAAGCGTACACCCTGACGGTTCGGTTCGGTTCGGTTTGGTTTTTCAAGAAAATCGAATCGAAATAAACCATTGATACCTCTAATTATTACTATAAGTAATAATGCAACCAGATGAGTTGCATATTAAACCTTCATGAAGCAAAACACATGAAACAAGCCCATGATGGCAAATGGAAACGAGCGGAAACGCCAAGAGCGAACACCATTAACACACATCAAAGTGAGCCCCAGACAAACCCCCCCCCCTCCCTCTCTTCTTTTTTGTCATCTCATGCAGATTCCTGAAGCCTGTGGTTGTTTCCGAATCATCTCCAGCGGACAAAAGGACGACAGGCTCCTTCTGTCTCGCCTTGCCATAGCCAGAAACATACCAAGAAACATCTTAATTGGGACAAAAATCAATCTCTGCGCAGGCTCAAAACAACGAAAGTATGAAAATGGGACCCAACGAATAGAATGAAATGCCATTCGAAGTTCCTTACATTGGTGAGATTAGGGACATGAGGCAAGATCATCAAGCTTCGATTAGAGAAGCCAGCACCAGACGCCCGGACGTGTGCTTGGCCGTCAAACTAGATCAAAGAAGAAATGGAAAATTCACCAGCTCACAGGTACGCAACCAGGCTACATAGCCCCAAGGATACTCACTGAAAGAACCTGTCCCTTAAAATCCACAAAACTGCCTTCACAAAGACAGTTAGAAACACCGCTCCCGCTGCACAATTGAATCAAAACACATATGGCAAGTTTTCACCACCCAACATCATTTGGTTGGGAAATCATATGCCCATTTATCAGATCAAATTACTTATCATCAGATTCAACCACCTTTTCTAATGCCAAGGAGCTGCAAAATCTGAAGATTGAAAAAATATGAGCCACTTAGTTAACTTAAAGGATTGCAGAATGTTCACTTAGTTAATCGATACACATACTTGATTTCATGAAGGAACTCATGGTAAAACTTCTCCGTACTTCATTTAACAGATGTTCCACAATATCCTAAATGTTTATAAAGAAAGAAAACTCAACTCCAGAGAATAGTAGCTCCACCAAAGTCACAGAGCACATGACATTCAGCATGACATACTCAAACATTTCCCCTCAAAATGGGTGACAATAGAAACTCAAGAGTACTTGCAATACACCACAAGAAGATTGGATTTTAAAGCAAAGTTCTACAAGTTAGCCAACTAGGTCACTCTACTGTTAAATATTGACTCACAGCTGACTCGGTTGGAGAGCTAGGCCAAAGAATGGATTAGAAAGAAAAACAGGGAAGTGAGTCTACGAGTAGAAGAGCTTCATACAAGATCAAAAATGGGGGAGCTCACTCATCCATAGCCTCTTCTCCATCAGCTTCTGCCTCTTCATCCTCATTCCTGAGCTGACCACATACATTACACTCCATTATATCGGAAGGAGCACTGTCCGACGGAGGCAAAGGGGCCATTGTGCCACCACAGTTTTCCCTGTTGCACATATACCTTAGGAAGAAATACGCATGGGGGAAGTCGGTCTCTTTCTCCTCTCCAATACCTGCCTCCAATCCACCCATTTGTTCATCGGCATCCTCATCCATCCCTTCACTGTCGCCACCATTGTCTTCGCCGTTATCACCGTGCTCATTCTCGTCATCTGACCAATTGGCCTCAACCTTGCACCGATCGCAGTCACAGGCGAACCCGTAGTCTTCCATCAACCTTCTCTGCCTATTCGCATAATTCAAGTTGACAGGAAAATAACTCAAGCAGATCTCTCTCCCTTGAGGAACATCATGGATTATCCGCACGATTATATCAGTATTACCGTCAGAAGCAGAGTCTACGTAGTCAAATCTACAAGCATTTGGTAGGCAATCGTGGTTGAAGAAAGAAGCTCTAGGATAAATACCATAAGCTCTCACCGATCTCTTCCCATCCACTTCGCCCCCATCCCGCGACGAAACCGGCTCCATCAAACCGAAAGCATTGAGCTTGTCCTTCGACAGCAACGCGACGATCATTTCAAAAGAAAAACCCTGAGGGAAAGGCGAAGCCGGAGGAGGGGGAGGACAAACCGAGGCGAGCAGCGAATGCAGGAACTGCGCGGCCGAAACTGTGTCGTCCGTGTGAGTCTCTCGGCCCTGGAGAGAGAGCAATAGCTGGAAATTGGAAGGAGAGACGGTCGCGAGATTGCAAGCGGCGATCAGGAAACGAGCCTGGACATGGCGGTCGAGAGGCTGACCGTCAAGCAGAGGGCAAGCAACCAAGCGAGACAGCGCTTGACAGACCCAAGGAGTGTGCGACGTCGTGACGGCGGCGGAGAGACAGCTGGGGCTGCAAAATGCGTGGTGAGCGCACGTAGGGCACGACACGGCTGGCGAAGATGAGGACTGAGGCAAGATTTTGAAGCAATTGGCGCAGTAACAAGTAGTTGAAGAAGAATAAGAAGAAGGTGGTTGTTTGGTGATGGGAAGAGCAGAGTAGAGAAGAATAGGAGAGTCCCTGAGGACGATTTGGCCGCCTCGCAGCGGCTGAGCCGCCACTAGAGCCCTCCCTCTGCCTTCGATCTCGGCGAGGTTCAGGAGCGAAGCTGCTTCGTCCGCCATGTACAGAGGTTTGAGGAAGCTTAGGGTTTCTTCCGGTTCCCGCGGAATTCCTTTTCCTTTGCCAATCCAGCAAAAATGGAAAATCACAAACTGAACTTCGTTTTTGGGGCCTAATACCATTTAAAAAAAATTCAACTTTAACATATGTCTCAATTATATTCAAAATTTATTATCCCATAAAAAATCTCTAATTTTTAATTTGTTCCATCTCTACTGACCTAATACCCAAAAAATCTCTAACTTTAGCATATGTCCCGATTATATCCAAAAAAAATTTTGTCTCATAAAAAACCTCAAACTTTTACTTTATCTCGATTTTATTATCGTCAACCTTCCATCTATAATTACTGTTCATTAATCCTATGTAGCTCGAATTTTCTTATCGAACTTATCACGAATCTTTGAAATTAGGAAAGAGTAGGTTTCATAAGAGTAGGTTTCATGGACGATGAGATTTAAGATCATTCATCCAAATAATCAAATTTTTATATTTAGTTGTTCTTTAGGTTATTGAGCGCCAGCGAGAATCCGAGACACGTCGTCTTGAGTGGCTCTATATTTCCTGGCAATATATAGAGAAAGTCGACAACAAAATATAAGTTAGATGGTTTTTTTATGTCAATTTTGCTAAGGTGAAATTCATTAGCAACGTGAAAATGCCGCGTAGAATAACTATCGGCAATTATGGAAGGAGAGCTAATGGCAGTAAAATTTGGACAAAAATAAAAATTTAGGGTTTTCATGAGACAAAAACAAAAGTTTTGGATATAATTAGAATAGATATTCAAGTTATAGGTTTTTTAGGTATTAGATTGGTAGAGTTTAGACAAAGGTGAAATTTAGAGTTTTTTTGGGTATTAAACTAATAGAATTGTGACAAAAGTAAAAGTTAGGGTTTTATATGAAACCAAACAAATGGATATAATTGAGATAAATGTTAAAGTTGAGTCTTTTTTAGGTATGACCCCTTTTTGCGATCACTCGCGGGCCACACTTATATGAATTGAACCAAATTGAGGGGCCAAATAGGAAATTGATCAAAATCAATTTGATTGAATCATTAAATTTACTTCAATTCAAAAGTAGCTTGGTCATCATAAGAAGAGAAATTCATCTTATTGAATTAGTTTCATTGATCGGTATCACGGCCCAATCTCAAAAATGATCGGGCTAATAGCGGGTTTAGCTCGGGCCTTTCAAAGCTCATACCAAATCATAGCGGGTTATCGGATTCGATCTTACTGTGATAAGTGGCATGTGTAAAGTGTACATGCAAAATGAGTCGCCACTGATCTTTGAGAAAAGTAGACTAGAAACCTTATCAAGCAATCGAGAGATGTCATTTGATTCTACGTAACTAGAGATCAAGGGTTCGAAGACTTGGTTATGTCGGTGTTTTCACCAACGCCCTTTCGGTATCGGGATTGGGTTTTTTTTAACGTATTCTTGTAGATGTGAGTCTATTTTATCAATCGCAATCAAAATATATAATATGCGTAATCAATGGGTCAATGATATGCTGATAAAACACATCAAAATAAGCATGTAATCCCTAGTAAATCCCTCGAAAGTTAGAGAATGGAGTAATTAATAGTTGAGATGATTTTAGTTTGAGACAATTTTCTCAAAAAGGGCAAAATTGGTATTTTTCGAGAGAATCTAAGGTCAAAACTAGGAAAATAAGGTCAATCTAGCTTTTTCCTATTTTTAGTGATTTTCCAGAATTTTATTAAAATTTTCGAATGTTTTGGATTTTTTTTCTTTTTTTTAACATTATTATTATTTTTATGAAACTGGATCCGGGCCGGGCCTTTAAGGGCTAGGTCTCCGGCCCGCATGGAAGACTCCCACGCTCGGACTGGGTGCAGACTCCAAAAAGGGCAGAACTAATGCAGGCCCACGTCCCACGCTAAGCCCAGGCCAATCAAGCAGACCGACACCAATTAAATACTGCTAGGCCCACCAAACAACCCAAATACAAAATCAGAAGAAAGCGTGGGATGGCCCAACTCCCCCATTATTCATCGTCTTCTTCTCGACGACCTCGGCGGCAGACCACGCACGCGTCCGCTCGAGCTCGCTGGAACGCGTCCCAGATAGTCGACGTTCACCGCAGATCACTCGACGCCAAAACGACACCACGAATCAACGCCTCTGAGAACGAGAGGAAATAAATCAAGCGAGGAAATGCGTGCCTGGTCCGAGGCGGCGCCGCTTGCTGGACATTGCATGGCGAACAGGGGAGGAGACGAGCATCGACTCCTCCTGCCTATGCCGTGAGCCTCGGCCTGGAGTGAGACTCTCACGGTGCCAGCCCTTCGCCATGCCCAGAAAAGGTTCTGCATGGTTCGCTGACGTTTGATTCTTTGCGACCGTCGGCGATGAAGCTTCCCCCGATCACCTCCAGTTCTGCTTCGGTGACCAGCACTTTCCTATAGGTTACGGTCCCACCAGATTTCGCAGGTTGGCGGAGGGTCACATTCGATACGGCTCCATTAGCTGATAAAATGCAAACGGCCCGCGGACCATGTTGAGAATACGATCTTTTCAAGGCCCTTTCCGTATAACGAGGCCCGGCACGGCGGCCGCCAACGAGACGAGCCGCAGACCCGCCACTGTCGAGATCTTTCTCGGTCCCTCTTTTCTTGACGAGCTCCTTGAGAGCTCTCTTGCTTTCATGCTCGGCCCACTCTCGTTGAGGACCTCTAGCCTCGTTGAACCAAGCTCCCTTGTCGGCACCCGATGGTCACGCCTCTGTCGCTGCCAACCACGAGGCTGTCTCCTCGGGCGGCGACGACGCTCGACGAATGTCCTTCCGGCGGGAGCCCGTGCGAGCGACGACCGGAACTCCCTCTTCTCTCGCTGGTGTCCTCTTCCCGCTGAGCCCAAACGAGCTCTTTAGCTCTGCTTCTTTTCCTCTTTTTTTGGACTTCTCTCACCTTCTTTCGCTTCTCACTCAACCAGCCCCGAGAGCTCCTCCTGTTCCCTTCTTTTTCCTCGGAGAGCACACGGAGAGCCCCCTCTGTCTTTTTTTCCTCTGTTTTTTTTTTTCACTTTTTCTCTGGACCGAGAGGCCCCTGCTCTCTTGGTGAACGCCTGTTGTGCTGGTTCAACTGGGGGCCGAGAAAGGGACGTCTGCGTTTCCTGTTTCTGCTTCTGGTCTCTGGGTTCTGCTAAATCCGGTTCGGTCGAACCGTTCCGGTCCGACCGGTCAGTCCAATTTTGGCCGGCTCTTGCAGAAAAATGACACGTCTCCAATCTCGACTTCGTTTTAGGACTCTATCATGGTGTGCACTCGCTCAATCGGCTTTGAATTTTGCGAAAACTGGCATTCTTTTGACCAAATCGGGCAGGGGCCCAATCGAATCCTCAAAAATCTAAAGTGGTCAAACACAAACAGGATTAAAATAAAATTTTGACTATTTTTCCAGATTTTTTTGACATCATTGGTTTTTTTCTTCTAATTTTCGGATATTTTTAAATAAAAATAAATTCCAAAAATTCGGCAGAAATTAAAAAAAAATCCTTTTGCTCAAAATTGATTCCTTATGCTTTGCAAAGAGTTTCAAAGTTGATTTTTGGATTAATTAAAATTTCTCGTTTTTTAATTAATTTTTAAATTAAAAAGTAATTAAAAATCAGGTGTCGACAATCGGTCATAAGCTCGTTCAATTTCGAATTAGATATGTGAAATCGCAAATAGAGGCATACATATGAATTAGGGAAAATTCCAAATAAAGGCCTAAAGTACCCTCATTTGCTTAAGAATTAATACCATAAAAATCTTAAATTAGTACACATGCGACAAATTACTACACCTGTGTTAATTTATCTTCAGTTAGTTTTCGTTAAATTGTACAATTAAATTGCTGAGTTGGATGACATGCATCAATTGATGGATATCCGATTTGAGGGTTTTATTCTCTATTTATCACAGTATAACTCTTTGAAATTTTTCATGAATTAATCCAATTTAAATGAAACTAAGTAAAAGTACATTTGACATACATATACCCATTTGAAATTTTTGGTAATAAAAAAATTACTTTGAGTTAAATTTATCATAAGTGTGTCAGGTGGGGCTTTTCGTGGTATTAACCATTTTCTCAAATAAAGAATTAAATTGCACCATATTTCAAATAAGGGTATAAAGTGGCTATATCAGTCTCAAAAGAATAGCTGATCTTATTAGTCAAAGGCCATTTACATCATTTACTTTTTGAAATTTTTTCCTTTTTATTTTTTTTTTTTTTAATTTCTTCTATTTTTCCTTTTTTTTTGTTTCCTCTACCAAGCATCGACGGGCTCATCGTTGGTCAATGGAGGTTCCAAACTTAGGTGAGGGTGAGGATTGCCCTCGCCGTATATGGCGATGGTTGCCCGACGCCGACAGGGCAACCCTTGCCCTCACTTGGGCTAGTGAGGCCAGGCAAGGGTAAGGGTTACCTTCGACAGATCTAGCAGAGGTCTCCCTTGCTCTGAGGCCAACCTTTGATGACCATCAAAGAGGCTCGGTGATGGCATGGGTAGGGAAGAGAGGGAAAAAAATTAAAAAAAAAAATATGAAAAGAATTTTTTTTTAAATAGTTGCCAAAATAGTCATATGCCAATCACTTGGCTAAAATCTCTTATTGAGAAAATTTAGCCACTTCATACCATTATTTAAAATAAGTCTACTCACTTATTTTAGAAAATGATGCACTTTGTGTTCTTATTTGAAAATTTTCATATGAATCATTTTCTTTGGTGAGACATCACTCTAGATGTTTGAATTCGTAGATCTTTTTCTGTCAAGATTTTGAACTTTCAACATGTCTATTCAAGTTCTTGACCTTGCGTGACTTGATTAATCGAGGACTGTAAAATATGATTATTTGAAACGGCTGTATTATCCCAAGTTGGAACCGTCGATTATTTGCTAAGTGTGGGACCACAAATCTAAAAAATAAAGGCTGCAATTGAAATCCATTAACGAGCTTTCTTAACATGAACACTTCACTCGAGCTTCCAACTTCAAAACTCTTGTTAGCTCCAACGAACACGATCGATTAACCTATTATCTGGAGATTTCTTAGGCCATTACAGATTCCAGTATTGAATCCAAGGACGTCCACGCCCGCATGAAACACAAATTAGAAATTCCAAGTTTACCTGACACAGACTTGAATATAAATACAATAAAATAGTGTAGACAAGATTCAATCGGGGAAAACACAAAATGCGTCGACCACAGGTTTGATGTTTTTTTTTGGATGTTTTGTTTTAGGATGTGGTTTTTTTAGTTATGTTGTTTTTGATTGATTTTGTTTAGTTTTGATTGATGTATTTTAGATTTTCTTTTTTATTTTTGATGTTTGTATTTCTTTTTGTTTTGGATGTGAGTTTTTTGGTTTTGAGTAGTATTTTTTTTGTGCGTTGATATTTTTTTTTGATAACCCAGGAAGAGAAGACGTGAGTTGTGGGGAGCTTGTTTGATTTAAATTCAAAGAGTAAAAGAAGTAAGTTGTAGTTTAATATATTGTGTTTTTGTTTTTTTTTGTTTTGTAAACTTGTGTTTTTTTTTTTTTTTTTTATATTTTATTTACTTTCTGTTTGTTATTTATTGTGTATGTTATTAAATTCACGCTCTTTTCTTTTGTATATTTTTATGGCACCCGGAAAAAAAGTCCACCATTCCCAATTGAAAATTCGAAAGTTACTTTTTATATTAGTCCCTCTCTATTAAAAGATGTTAAGTGTCATAATTTGTGTTGGTTTTTTGTGGTTTGGACGTCTGGGTTGTTTTTGGGTTGTTGTGTTGTTTTGATTTTTTTTTGAGTTTTTTTTTTTGTATTTGGTTTTTTGTTTTTTTGTTGAGTTCTATGTTTTTTTTTTTTTTGTGGTTTGTTTTAGGTTTTTTTTTTTTTTTTTTTAGCGTGGATATGGTCCTGTCCGATCTATTGATTTTTTTTTTTTTCGTTGTGTATTTTGTTTTCTGTCCGTATTTTCATTATGTATTCGCTGTGTTTCTTATTTCCTTAATCTTTCCTTCTCTGTTTGACCCTTTTTCTTTTTTACTTAGATATTCAAGTATTATGATTAGTTTCCTATTATTGCTTCCGACCCTCTTGACGGGATTCCCTTTTGATCCCCGTCCTTGATGTCTTACTCGCTCCTTCCGATAGTTTTTATCGATTAGACTTTCTGAACAAGTATTTCTGACGTTCTAGATGTTTATCTTACTTCATAACTCCTGGGGTCGTTGTAATCCATATTCCATTACCTTTTGTTGGAGGTCTTTGTTTTTTTTGATCCCAATTTTTGATTTATATTACCGTATATATCACACTAATTATTCTTAAAGATAATAATGTAGTAGAAATAATATTTATATTTAACTAATTTGTATATTACCTTATTTCGTTTATAGATTTTCATCGAGTTATATATTATTTGGATAAAAATTTTTTCTACAATCAAATAATAAAAAAGAAAATTTAAATAAAAAAAAATTTAAATAAAATTGAAAA